>OZ010793.1:65131965-65354965 GCA_963932465.1 Maratus speciosus | reverse complement strand
ATACTTTAAATCTGTTTTTCTCAATACTAATGTTTCAGTATTTTTTTTTTAATTTTGGAAATGCTCCCTGCTACTACATTTTTTTATCAAAATTCATGAAACTGATAAGGAAGAATCCTGATATTGCTTAAAATGAAAATGCGTACGCATTTTAAAATTCGACTTCATTAAGACAAATCAATTTGATTTTTAACTTAAAGACAGAATTCTGATGAAAATTGATATGGAATTCATAAAAATATCTCTAACTATTAACTAATTGAAATTGATTAACTATTGAAGGGATTAAAAAATCCATACACAGATTTGTTTGTAATAGAGTTTTACGTGATTAAAATCCAAAATCGAGAAAATATCTAAAAAATTAAGACGCAAGGAGCATTTAAAATTTCGTTTTAAAATTTTAATTTTTTTAAAAAGATCTCAAAATAATAATAAGATTGGAAGATTTATTTTAAGGTGGTCTATATACTTATGGTGAAAGGTATTTTCACAAAATTTCAAATCTCTATTATGAAAATTAAAAGGAATTTTTTTAAACGTCCACCGTTCCCTTAACGATTTAAAAAATAATATAGTTGAAAAGTATTTGTATAAGGATATATATTTGAAAACCTTACATATATATTCATCTTATGCACTTAAAAAAAAATAACATTAACCCTCTCGCTGCGCACCTCGAGTTTTTCTCGGGCATGTATTTTCCGTCTAATTAATCCTCCTTGATTATTCCCACCAGTTATTTTTTTGTAGATTTTGCCTTATTTAATGGGAGCATTTTCCCGATTAAATTAGACAAAAATCTCTGTATTGAAAAACCGGTGGCAAAACAAGTATTTTAATTATTCTTTAGCTATTTTAATAAAACAATTACGGAGCAAGAGGGTTAATATCAGTTTTGTATTAAATCATTCTTTAAATTAAAAAATTACACAACGAAAAAACATGGCTAGGACGTTTAAATGGTAAATAGAATTTTTCGATATTATAAATTTCTCTAGCTTTGACTTAAAACGTATACCAGAAACTGAACATATTCGTTCTATTTCCTTTTATATCTGTTACTTTAAACATTCTCTACTCAAGACGTCTTCTTCTTGTCCTGTGTGCAAATGCGTTTACTATAATCTATTTTAAAAATTCTATTTCGCACGTTCCATTATTTGTAGTTCTGAAATTTTCTGTAACGGTTTGTCGTCGTTCTCGAATTTTGCAATGTGTTGAAAAGTCTCGAAAAATATTTTGAACTTTTGCAAATGAAAGACTTTTAAATCTTTAAAACTATTCATACACGAGCTTTTGAATACATTGAAGTTTTCTAAAAGATTGTACAAGTTGAGTGAGCCCTTAGCTTTTTTATAACATCTTGACCCTTTAAAAGGCAAGCAATAATGTCTCTGTACTATTGAATTCTCACCGGGATATTCGAAAAAAATTATTATAAAATAAGGAAAATCAATTTGTCAACATTTCGCCTCAAAAAATAAAAATACAAATTCAGTTAAAAGTTTCTGATGAGAATCTTCTTTAAATTAGGTGGGATATAATATAATACTTTTAATGTGGTATATAATATATCGCGCCCCTAAAAGTATTTTTTCATAAGATTTTATTATAAAGCAGAGATAAAAAAAAAATACAGGGTGGACAAAGATCTTTGATAATTAAAATTTTATAACCAGTATGCATCTTTTACAAACAGATTTATAATCAGTGCAAATTAAAAAAAAATGCACACGCTACTTTGAAAATTGTGTTTTCATTTTATATAGCTGTCTTTGTTTTATATAGGTTTAAATATTGGATAGTATTTCAAAAAGGTAGTAATGTACTCCGTTATCAGAAGATAGATTCCCGTCCTTTTGAGAAATGTAAGATGTCCGAATAAAGATTTAAATGAATTTTCAAAATAGTTTCAAGATAAAACTGTGTTATTATACTAGAAATAAAAACGAAATTGTGCATGTATTATGGAAGTCTGTTTTTAAAATTATGTTTTCAAAAAGTTGACTGAAAACATTATAATTTTATACTTATTTCTGATACGCGTTTTAAGAACACGTCTAGTTTTTTATAACGCTTTCCAACATATGTGAAAAGTGTTTGTGACTTTGGTTTCTCTGTGCTCTAACTCGCCTAAATATACTCGGATCGCCATGAAATTCATATACGTTATTGATATTTACTATGGAATGTTCGGTATTGAAAGTGAAGCTTGTAGCAGTTGCAGTTCCTTTACAGGAACATTAAAAAAATTCCGTTACTTTACGCAGGGATGAGATTTCCGCTTTTCTTTCACACCAGTATTTTCTTAGGGAATATGTTGTACTATTAAATCTCAAAAATGTACCGATTATATGAAATAACATTTTCTCTAACAAAATACTGGTACGCAAAAAAGCGGAAATCCCATCCCTGATTACGACCTACGAGGAAAAATCGTTTATGTGGATTTCTAATAACGTTTCACAATTTCAATCTCATTGAAATGTATACAATATATGATACGTTTTCACTAGTATGATATAAACATATATGTCTTAAGCATCAGACATAGACTCGTTATCTAACTCAATCGAGAAATCAAAGTTTTGCAGTCGTAAAATCATGGTTAAGTGTGGAAGATCAGGCCGGGTGTCCATTGGAATTTTCCAGTAAATAATACCGAAGCCTTTAGATCCATCAAAAATTTATTAAATGGTCATAAAATGCACCAAACTCCCCTAGCAATATGCTACCCATGTTCGGGCCATTGCTACGTCGTAAAATGTAAACCAGTTAAATATTAGAACTACATGACGAAGATACAGAAAACAAAGATCTCCAGGTGACATGGGTTATTTAAGCAACTCAATAATCGTAAATTTTCTCTCTCTCCTAGCCAATGCAACAGGTTAAATACTTGCGAAAAATGCACGTGTATGAATACATTACAAGAGAAAAAAATCAACACCGTAAGAATAGCCGGAGGACGTGACGACAGGCATGCTACGATAGGACTTAGCTCAAGGGGAAGGAGGGAGTACACCTGACGTAGATGATGAACTATTTAGTCTCGGCGTCAGATTAATAACGTAAACAAATATTGGCGGGATTTGGAAGAAATTATGGGAAATAGAACATCAGAGAACAAATGCTATTAAAAATATTCGAAACAAAAAGAATTTAGTTTCAGAATAAAATGAAAAAACTAATTTAATGGGTTTTATAAGATTAGACGAATGGATTTAAGGTTTTTAGAATAATAAAAGAATGCCCATTTAAAGAATGGAAAAAAGATAACGACATTTAAGATAGTATTAAAGCTTAAAAAAAAGGTAGATATTATAATGTTTTGGAATAGTTTAATTAATATAAAATGGCGAAAATTTTATTATTACATATCCCCCTACTCAAAAAGAGTGGATGAACTGGTAGGTCCTACTACCTGCAAGTTCATAGAAAGGGAATGTTACATGGACTTGGTTTACAAATTTGTCACATGGAATCGGCTTAAAAAAACTTTCTAAAATATTAATAATGCCAATAAAATTTAAATTTTGAAGTTATAACGCGAACTAATGGAATTGGTAGTGAAAATACAAGGACAAGAGGTTAAACTTGTTTATAATTTACAAAGATAGTTTTAGTAATATGAATATAGAATAAAGTAAATATGAAACTTAAGAGTAATCATTCTTTAGGTTATTACAGAGGAATGTTTTTATGGAACATTCATGACTCATATTCACGAGCAAGTAATAGAACACTGAATGTAGTTCGTCATAATAGTTCAGTATTAAAGTTTTACTATCTACCTCACTATAAGGAAGGAGTTGAATCGAGCTATTACAATAGGATTTGACAAGCGAAATTACTTCTGACAAATGTCCCCAAAAGTAAATTTCAAATTGGGATTCAAAACTATAATGTTCGTCTAAAAAACAGACTTATCCCTATACTAGCAACTCAATACTTAAATCTCCTTTACATTTCAGTTTATATAAATAAATTAAATATACCACAATAATATTAAAATATTAATAATACCAAATTTAAGAATAATAATAACAATAAAAATACAAAACAATTATTTAAACAAACCTATTCACAACATACTTTATTGTATGACCTTTAATGCTATCACATCTCTGTCTAAAATGACAGAAAAATCTTTGATATGATATATTATATAGTCATACAGTACTGTTGTTATGGTATTATTTATCATATGGCCATCATAAGATTTCTAAAACTCCAAAACACTGAAAAATTCTGAAATTCAGATTTTTTGAAATTTCAGAATTGTAACTCTTAAACTAGTCATTTAATAAAATTCTTTCTCTCTCTCTCTCTCTCTCTCTTTTTTTTTTTTGAAAGGAAATTTTCAACACTGCTTGCGTTTTGTAATTGAACTAAATTTTAGCACACTGCGCACTATAGGATAAATCTGTAGTTCATATACTTAGCTGCGCAAAAAATTCAGAATTTCGTTTTTAAAACTTTTGATGAAAATTGATAAAATTGTGTTTTCAAATGTGTTATGCGTTTTACATTTCATTTATTTATACATCTTTTTTCACTTTAGGCTAATTCCATGGGTTTGTGTAGTGTAAGTCACATAGCTGATAATTGTTATGCTAGTTGGCCACCGTTATTTTGGTAAAGTTTGCTTGGCCTTATTAAATTACTGACACATCTCCCGTAAAATAAGTCACATTTTTCCGTTCTAAAATACTGGCAGCCAAAAATCTTAGCATGTGACTTACACTACAAGTGCTCATGGAAATAGCCTTTAATAATCTTGGAAGTTTTATTATAGAATTTTGAATGCTTTGGAAGGTGTTTCATAATCTATGCTTAACACATGACTTTACGTTCTATTTTCGTTTTTCCAAAGCTCTATTTAAAAGGAAATATGTAAAACTGCTAATGGCTCTTTAACCAATATATTCCTAAAGTTTTAATTATCGGGGTTTTTTCTCATTTTTAGAAATAACTCAAATTTCATATCTTTTAAATATTTAAGTTTATTCTCTATAAATTAGAATAATTAACCTTTTGGAAGATTTTGTTTTATTACTGTTGTAGACAGACTCCAATTTCATCATTTTATTCACAGTTTCTTTATATTAAGGAAATTTATGTTATTCATTTTTTATAGTTCACTTGCGTGAAAAATATCAGCTTCACATCGATTTAAGGATTGAAAAATCTATCAAAGATGTGCATGAAGTTATTCAAAAATAGATTCCTTAACCATTTAGTAGATTCTTTAACCCATAAAAGTAGATTCTCTAGCCCTTAATGCATAGTTATGCATATATGTATCACTTTTTATTTAACATTTAATAAATAAATTAAGTTTAGAGCAGCCACTATATTTATATATAAATATTAATCCTCTGAAAGTTACAAAAATATGCTACTAACAGTGGGGGAAAATTGGCGCAGGGGAGGAGCCTATTGATACCACTAAATATTAGTAGTATTTTAAGGCTTATCTAATGGCAGAATGTCTGAGTTTTTATTAAAGTGACGAATACTATAAAATATTAGTGGTGTCAATAGGCTCCTGCTCTGCGCCAATTTTCCACCACTGTACTAAATAAAGATAAAAACCTATTTTAAAATTTCTGGTGTCAAATATTAAAAAAAAAAATAAATAAATAAAAAATGCAATTCTAAAAGAATAAGTCATGCATTTAAGGGTTGAGTTATACAAAATAAAAAATATACATAAAATATACTCATTTTCTTAATAATAATGTACAAATTTTAAAACATGATAGAGCTCACTACACCAATTTTTTTTTTTTATATGGGATACCATGGTCACAATTTAGATATTTAAAAGTAAATACAGGCAGCATTCCTCCAATCCGAATCCGGATTTATGTCCTTAAATTTATCAGTGATAAAGATACAGTAACAATATTTTCAAAAAACATGTCTTTCTGCAATGAAATGCAATAACATCCTGAAAATTGCAGAAAACGACAACGATGTTAGCATGTGACTTACACTACAAGTGCTCATGGAAATAGCGTTTAATAATCTTGGAAGTTTTATTATAGAATTTTGAATGCTTTGGAAGGTGTTTCATAATCTATGCTTAACACATGACTTTACGTTCTATTTTCGTTTTTCCAAAGCTCTATTTAAAAGGAAATATGTAAAACTGATAATGGCTCTTTAACCAATATATTCCTAAAGTTTTAATTATCGGGGTTTTTTCTCATTTTTAGAAATAACTCAAATTTCATATCTTTTAAATATTTAAGTTTATTCTCTATAAATTAGAATAATTAACCTTTTGGAAGATTTTGTTTTATTACTGTTGTAGACAGACTCCAATTTCATCATTTTATTCACAGTTTCTTTATATTAAGGAAATTTATGTTATTCATTTTTTATAGTTCACTTGCGTGAAAAATATCAGCTTCACATCGATTTAAGGATTGAAAAATCTATCAAAGATGTGCATGAAGTTATTCAAAAATAGATTCCTTAACCATTTAGTAGATTCTTTAACCCATAAAAGTAGATTCTCTAGCCCTTAATGCATAGTTATGCATATATGTATCACTTTTTATTTAACATTTAATAAATAAATTAAGTTTAGAGGAGCCACTATATTTATATATAAATATTAATCCTCTGAAAGTTACAAAAATATGCTACTAACAGTGGGGGAAAATTGGCGCAGGAGAGGAGCCTATTGATACCACTAAATATTAATAGTATTTTAAGGCTTATCTAATGGCAGAATGTCTGAGTTTTTATTAAAGTGACGAATACTATAAAATATTAGTGGTGTCAATAGGCTCCTGCTCTGCGCCAATTTTCCACCACTGTACTAAATAAAGATAAAAACCTATTTTAAAATTTCTGGTGTCAAATCTTTAAAAAAAAAAATAAATAAAAAATACAATTCTAAAAGAATAAGTCATGCATTTAAGGGTTGAGTTATACAAAATAAAAAATATACATAAAATATACTCATTTTCTTAATAATAATGTACAAATTTTAAAACATGATAGAGCCCACTACACCAAATTTTTTTTATATGGGATACCATGGTCAAAATTTAGATATTTAAAAGTAAATACAGGCAGCATTCCACCAATCCGAATCCGGATTTATGTCCTTAAATTTATCAGTGACTAGCAAACCCCGCGGCTTTGCTCGCGTAATATTTGAAATATGCCAAGATATATTTGTATGTTTAATTTTTAATAAAAGGTACTAACTAAATTTTTATTTTATTAAAAGGTAATATTTCATTTTATTAAAAGGTTTTTTTTTATTAAAAGGTACTTATTACTTTTAGGAATAATTCAAAAATTACTATTTAAAACACAGTGTGATTAAACATCATTATTACTCTGCATTAGGCAGAAATGAGACTTAAATTAATAAAGTGAAATAAAACTAAATAAATGATAATTTAGAAAATATTTTGAAAATTTTATGCTCAATTAATACGTTCATTTCAGTATTTATTTGAAGTTTTGAATTTTTTAGAAACCATCTTCTTACATCTTAAAATTAACCATCATGTGCAATTCCAAGTCCTACCACCTCTATCAACATAAAGGGCTATGTTGAAACAGGAACTGTCACCATTAATTTGCCAACATTAATTTTGAAATAGTTTGTTATTTCCTAATATTCCACAGAAACGTAATTTAAAAAGATTTTAAAGGCCTTTTTTAGAACGTTTGTTGTTCCTGTGAACCCCAGGTGGTAGAATCACCGGCATAAAATATAGCCTGTGTAGGATCAGAGACTGTTACCATTGATTCGCAACTATTACTTTTATATTTGGTTTATATTCCCTGAAATTGCGTAGAAATCGTAATTTAGGACTTTTTTAGAATGCTTTTCACACCGCCCCTTCACTTCACCCCTTTTTAATTCGAATTTATTTTCGAGAATCCTTCGAGGGCATTTATATTTTATAAGTAACTATGATGCCATATTTAAAGTTTCTAGCCTTTTCAGTATCACAGAAATCGCAATTTAGAAAGCTTTTAGCTACTTCAACCCTCTGGTGGTAGTGGCACAGACATAAAATATAGCTTATGTTTGAGCAGGTTCTACACCAACAATTTGTTATCATTATTTTTTTAATCGGTTTGGTATTTGATAAGATTACATAAAAATTGTAATTTATAACGCTTTTCGCTCACTTCATCATTTTAAATTTGAAATTTTCTTTCGACAGTTCATAGAAAGCAGTTGCATCTTGTAAGTAAATAACATGCCATACTTCAAAGTGTTAGACCCTTCACTTATGCAAAAAACGCAAATTAAAACATGTTTTGCTTTTGCAACCCTCAGATGGTAGTGACAGCAACATAAAATACAACCTATGATATAGCAGGGACTGTCACCATTGATTTGCAACAATTACTTTTGAAATAGCTTTGGAATTTCTTGAGATTGAGTAGAAATCGAAATTTAGAACGTTTTTAGAAAGCTTTTCGCGCATTTTCACCCCTTTTTAAATTTCCAATTTTTTCGAAACTGTTCTTAAAGATCATTTATATCTAATAAATATGTACCTTGCCTAATTTTAAGTTGCTAGCCCCTGCCGATCACAAAAATCGAAATTTAGAACGCTTTTTTGCTCCTGCAACGTCTTGGTGATAGTGATACCGACATAAAATAGCGTCTATGTTAGAGCAGAGGCTGTAAGCATCCTTATTTCCTACCATTACGTTTGAAATCAGACACATTCTTCCTGAGATATTGCCGACAAATTGGCATTTAGAACGTTTTTAGAACGCTTTTCGCTCATTTTGCTCCTGCATCTTCTCTGGGGTAGTGGAAACAGATATAAAATATAGCCTACCTTAGAGCAAGATCCGTCACCATTATTTTAACACCATTATTTTTGAAATCGGTTCAGTTTTCCTGAGATTGCATAGAAATTGCAATTTAGAACGTTTTTTACAACGCTTTTTGCGCATTTTCACCCCTTTTAAATTTCGAATTGTTTAAGAACTGTTCTTAGAAATCCTTTATATCTAATAAGTAGCTGATACTTCAAATTTCATATTTCTAGGCCCTTCAGTAACACATAAATCGCATTTTTAGAACGTTTTTTGCTCCTACACCCCCTTTGGGATAGTGGCACCGACATAAAACATAGCCTATCTTGGAGCAAACGTTGTCACTATCATTTTGACACCAATATTTTTTAAATCGGTTTGGTATTTCCTGAGATTATGTAGAAACTACCATTTAGAACGTTTTTTAGAACGCTTTTTGTGCGTTTTCACCCCTTTTAAATTTCGAATTGTTTAAGAACTGTTCTTAGACACCATTTATATCTTATAAGTAACTAATATTCCAAATTTCATATTTCTAGGTCCTTCAGTAACGCAAAAATTGCATTTTTAGAGATTTTTGCTCCTGCACCCCATTTGGGGGTAGTGGCACCGATATAAAATTTAGCCTATGTTCTAAGTTGGACTAACACCATCATTTTGATACCATTACTTTTGGAATCGGTTCGGTATTTCCTGAGATTATGTAGAAACTACCATTTAGAACGTTTTTTAGAACACTTTTTGTGCAGTCTCACCCCTTTTAAATTTCGAACTGTTTAAGAACTGTTCTTTGACATCATTTATATCTTGTAAGTAACTAATATTCCAAATTTCATATTTCCAGGCCCTTCAGTAATGCAAAAATCGCATTTTTAGAACGTTTTTTGCTCCTGCACTCCCTTTGGGGTAGTGGCACCGACATAAAATATAGCCTATGTTCTAAGTTGGACTAACACCATCATTTTGATACCATTTCTTTTGGAATCGGTTCGATATTTCCTGAGATTATGTAGAAACTACCATTTAGAACGTTTTTTAGAACACTTTTTGTGCAGTCTCACCCCTTTTAAATTTCGAACTGTTTGAGAACTGTTCTTAGACATCATTTATATCTTGTAAGTAACTAATATTTAAAATTTCATATTTCTAGGCCCATCAGTAACGCAAAAATCGCCTTTTTAGAACGTTTTTTGCTCCTGCACCCCCTTTGGGGTAGTGGCACCGACATAAGATATAGCCTATGTTCTAAGTTGGAATAACACCATCATTTTGATACCATTACTTTTGGGATCGGTTCGGTAGTTCCAGAGCTTACCTCCTACAAATAAACAATTTTTCCCTCTTTATAATAGGAGTATAGATAAAGATACAGTAACAATATTTTCAAAAAACATTTCTTTCTGCAATGAAATGCAATAACATCCTGAAAATTGCAGAAAACGACAACGATCTATGAATGAACAACACAAATCTAGACGATCGGCGATTCAAAATGTGTCTAACAGCTCATGCGGTGTCATTGACAGAAGTAATTACCTGCGGTCTCTAAATGCTATGCCTGAGAGCTAACACAAAAATTGCGATTGCCGAAGGCGGAATTTTTTTAAGGTCTATATAGTACCTTAAATTTAGACACCAGTATTTTATAAAATATTCCTTTGAATTGTTTAATCTCAGAAATATAAAGCGGAAAAAAACCATTAAATAAAAATTAAATTTAAAAAAATCAAAAAATCCGACTGCGTAAAAAGCGAACTAATTAATTATTTCTCATCAATGTTAAACTATTTTTTATATTACTTACCTATTTTTTTATTTACTTGAATTGATGACTTTTAAGTTGCGTTTAATTACTAGTTCCTATCTATAAACAATGTTTTGATGAGGTCTATAGATGTCTAGGATGGTTAGGGTTGCAGTAAAGCTAGATTTCCCACCTACACAACTTCCAGGTTGTGTAATATTTAAACAGAGCTTCTGACTGTAAAATAGTCAATGAAACATCGTCTTCATTTTGAAAGACCTATCCAATGATATGCCTCTCTATATAGTGCGTAAAAATTGTTTTCGTGTCTGCCGCTATTTTGTATTTTACGGCCGACATTTTGAATTTATAAAAACAAAACCTAGCCTATAACCATCGGACGGTTAAGACAAATCGATAGAGACCTCATTCATTAAAATCCATCAAGTGGTTGGGATGTCTCGAGGGTATAAAGAAATCCACATACCCAGATACGCGTGAAACACATAACCCTTCTTAGCAGTCGGGTAAATATTATTCTTAGCCAAATTCAAGGGGCTGTACACACGCTGAATAAGAAAAATCTCTGGCCTAGTAATCAGGGGGCGGTGGAAATATAGTGCAATTCTGTGATGTCGTCACAGGTCACACAAAGGAAAGTTATTCTGTTGAATATCTTTCTAGATTACCTTTATAGTTTTAAAGTCATGTCTAGATATCCGTACTCGACTTGGAATGAGACACGCTGTCTAAATGACAACTTAAACTTTGCATCCGAATTCTCGAACATCCTGTATAAAATCCAAGACAAACCGCTTCGAATCCTATAATACTTTCATCTTCAAAAAATATAATTAAATTTTAATACATAAAATCCAGCTTTGTTAATATAGCACTTCAAAGTTATCATTGTTACATATTTTAAAATTAATAACTAAATTTAATATATATTTAATTTTGAAGAGTATTTATTAAAATTCATACAACATATTAAATTTGTAACTGTGTTATATCTGCATCTAAATTGAATAGTATACCTGCATCTAAATAGAATAAAATATATATGAATGTAATGTTATACAGTATGTCTACTCTCAATGGTGTACAATAACTAATTCCTAACCCTTGCCGGCCGGTGTCCTTAAAAAAGGATACCTAATTTTTATTCCAAAACTGACAAACGGAAGCAAGAATATTTAACTAAATTTTTCCTATTATAATGTGAATGAACTTAAGTATGTTCGTATTTTCTATTAAATTCGTCTATAAATTGCGGTGTTGGTCCATTATTTCATCAGTTTATAAACAGAATTACTCCGCGCCGGTAAGGGTTAAACCTTCTTGCATAGACATATAGTTGCAATTATAAAGATGTTTTAAATGACTTAATCCATAAGCCGACAAAACTATATGGCGGTTTATATTATATAGTTTTAATCTTTTTAGCTGAACATCGTTTTCCACCACAAATTTTACAAGACAATTTACGCTTTTTTTTATCTTAACATTTTGTGTCCTTAACCCTTTCGCTGCGTAATTGTTTTATCAAAATAGCTTTAAAAATAGCGTAATTAATTTCTTCGCGACGAGCGTCTTTTAAGAATTTTTGTTCTTTTGTCACCGGTTTTTCAAAACAAAAATTTTCCTCTGATTTAATCGGGAAAATGCTCCAATTAGATAAGGCAAAATTTATAATAAAAAGTAACTGGTGGGAATGATCAAGGAGGGTTAATTAGACGGAAAAAATGCATCCCTGATGAAATCTCGGGTTGCGCAAATTTTGCTATTTTTACTTTCCCCGAGAAACTCGCGGGTTGCGCAGCGAGAGGGCTATGTAAGGCTATATTTTTAATTGAAAAATAGTGGTGGGTATGTAAATCATTTAAACATGAGTATTTATTTTGACTGTTGCGTAAACGCAACACCAGCGGGTAATGGGTTAAAGAAATATTTAAAAATCGATTTGGGTCAATACAAACATTTCTTTAATAAAAATATGAAATTTAAATTTTCATACGGTCCCCAGTTCCTATGAATTATATTTAGTAAAAATATACTATTACATTAACCCATTAACCGCTGACGTTGCGTTCATGCAACAGTCAAAATAATTGCTCATGCAATGAATTAATTACATTGGCACCACTATTTTAGAATTTAAAAAAATGTCTTGTTTATTGGCAGGAATTTTTCTGTTTTAGTAAAGTGAAATTTACCTTACTGAATTTGTGGTGGGAAACTACATTCAACAAGAAATTTGAAAATTCCTATCGTAATAGTTTTGGCGGTTAATGGGTTAAGAGGTAAGACAAAAAAGTCACATTCTTCTACGATTAAAACTGACTGAGTAATATATCTTTATTCCTTTAAGTGCCCTAACCGTGTTTTTCCGTCACGGAATCTTTGAATTCAAGTATTGATTTAACACAAAAGTCATATGACTGTTATTTCTTTCAGTGCAAAAGATAAATAAATATGTAAGACAGGGCGCGAAATTTCCACTCGCAAGTTCGTCATTGGCGAGCAGATATTTAATGTTGGGGAGTAACTTTCGTCTTTTAAAATCTTGTGCTTTAAATCAAACTGAATATAGTGTCACAATTCAGCGACACGCGGAAGTGTTTTAAAATCAAGCAATGGCATTTATCTTCCAAAAGAGGAAAAAATGAGGCACCACCTGCTTCCCCACCGTCCGTCGTCACCCATGGAAAAAAGACAATGATAGTGATAATGCTAAGAATTTACTGAAAAGTGTGAAGGATTATAAATTTCTTAAAGTTCTGTGCTTCCTCTTGGATTTCTACATGAAATTGAACTCTTTAACACTTTGGGGCAAGGTACTTGTATTCCTAAAATATTGAATAATTTAATGATACCAGTATTTACAAGAGAATTCATTTTGTAAACAAGTAAAAGCATATTTTCGCGTACTTAATTAAGTTGAAATTTTCATTATAAAATTCCGGTTCAAATGTGGCAATTATTGATTAAAATTATGTGATGGCGTGACGGCATCACCGTCCTTCAAGGGGTTAAGTGTGGCATTACAAAATAAGGAACTTGTCATTTCATCTTTGAAAATAAAAATTGAACATTGCATCTCAGTTCTGAGAGATCTCGAATCTAATGTTGGACCTAGCGAACAAGAGTTTTTGGACCAACTATCCATCTCAGGGATGCGCAGATGACAAATACTAAAAATGGTGATCAACAGTTTCAGACTTTAAGAAGAAGATTAATTAAACATGCAAAGTTATACATCACAGGAAGACTGCCATATATGTCAAAAGATGTGTTAATATCTCTGCATATTTTTGACATTTTGGGTTGGCCTACCGAAGTTTGGGACAGAAGAAGTAAAGAAGCTCTTCATGTATTTAAACCCAACACTCTTTAATGAAAATGTGGTTATTGTATTGACAGAGTGGGCAAAAATCAAGTTTACGTTCCCTTAACTAACACTGAAAGATATGCTGGATATGTTTTACAGTGAAAAGTGTTCAGCAAGATTCTCCAATTTTCTTCAGATTCTCACATTTTGTGTTAACTACAGGTGATCACAGCTTGGAGTGAGAGAGGCTTTAGATGTCACAACAGACTAGAGACTGCACACAGGAAATTTGTGAAGACTTAGACACTGAAGGAATTGCTCAGAATTTCTATTTTAATGGATCCAACCTAACAGAGTTTCACCCTACAGCTGCAATTGACAAGTGATATTTCAGTGCAGAAAGGCAGCGCTATACAAATATGAAGTGCTAAAAGTATAGGAACTTTTTTTTCACGACGTTTTAGTGGCAGGTGACATTTACTACAACCATTGATATCTAATTGCAACCTTATTTTAAGTTATTATTATTATTTATTTATTTATTTATTTGCAGTAAATATATTTCGGTTTTTCGAGTTCTACATTATTTTATAATTTGGGTCACCAGAAAGTTCTTCATACGACATCTGCTAACATTTTAAAAATTGTTTATATTTTTCATGATTGTAAAATATTCTGCATTTAACAGACAGCTCTTTCTAACAATAGTTAATTTAAATCCAGTTTGTCATATTTAGTTCATTTTTTGGGCTAGTGTGGTTATTGACGTTGCTGTCTGAATGAATGTAAAACAGTGGGAAGCAAAAATTTTAGTCTGCCTAGTAACTTTTCAACTGAAATTTCATGCTCTGATGTAAGGTAATCATAAACAAGCCCTCATAAAAATACTTTTCAGAGCTATTATTTTATGAATCATTAAACATACATGAAAAATTCTGTAGGGCTTTTAAAGGGTTAAGGTTGAAATATCTTTTTTGCTGCGAAATGGGAGTCATTCACAAATTTACTAGAAATATAAATAATTCTCAGATAAAATAAAATAATAACTGAGACTAAAATTAACAATACAACATAAATTTGAAATCTATTTCCTTTCTGACATATTTAATAAAGATATGCAATTTGTACTAAAAAAAAAAAAAAGTTACAAAATAACAAAATTTTTGTTAAACAAAATGATGAAAATAAACAGTCGCAATTCTTTACAAATTATACATATTTTAAAATGCTATTAGATTATCTAATCTAAAACTTAATTGCTAAAAATAAAAGTTATCTTAAAACTTGCTCGAAGTAACTCCCTTCGGCTGCAGTGTGGAAAAGTAGACGGGAAATAAATCCTTCTAATACTTTAAGTACTTTCAAGGTTCGTACATTTTCAAGCATTTTTTACCAGAATTTCCGTAAAAGAATATTTGCCTTATTTAAAGAAAAGAAAAATTCTATCTTCTGATATGGCGACCAGCACCTTTTAAAATTTCTGGTACTAAAACACCTTAAATCGCCTGAATTCCTTAATGCGTACGAACACTGACTTTGTGCACGATCCCTCAAAGCATGATCCAACCCATCTGTGATTAGAAGAAGAAAATTTGTATAAATCATGCAATTTAAAGTTTCATGACTCGTACAATTTTAGTGTTAAATGAATAGGACTTTCTCTTGTCATACATGTTCTTGTAATAGGAAACTTTCACTAACTAGCACTTACATAGGATAGTTTTATTTTTCTATAAAAAAATACTGATATTTTACCTTGAAAATAACGGCACCCGTACAAACCCTGTTACAACACAGTAAAAAAATTTAAATTTTGTAAATTTTTAAGAAATGTTTTTATTGGTGAAAACGACTTTTTATATAATTTTTTACCTCAGTTAAAATGTTTTTATAACTGGAACTGCATATCTATGACTAAAGGTTCAGAAATTAGCCATTGGACACCGTTGAAAGTGGACATCCTGTAAAATAAAAGGTAATATTTTGGTATAGTAAAGGAGGAATGGTTTTTTATTTCATTTTAATTTCTGTAATATGTTTCAACAATGCTGTGTGAACAGGTTTTAATAGTAAGCATTCTTCTTAACATAAAATATCATTTGTGCTTCACACAGACATTTCACACATTCCTTTTACGGTCCGTGCCATTCCATTAAAATCGCCGTTGGTAACAAACATCGTGATTGGATATACGTTACAATAATAAAATGTGTATTATTTATAGATGTACTACTATTCTTGTATTACGAAAGCTTCTGTATAACCGAATATGATTGTATTTACCATTACTATTTTTGAGACAATGTAGGATTAAATACAAAAGCATTTATATTTATATTTAACCCAGAAATTTTATATAGATAAGATATATATAAACTTTTTCAGTTTGAAGCTTTGAATGGTTGAATCCCGGCTCTATTGCTGTGTTCTGGTAAGCAGTTGTTTTACATGATGACTGCGGAAAAGTAACAATAGGTTATAAAATTCAAGTTACATTTAGTTCTTGCCAACCGGTAAGTTTTACTTATTTACAAGCAACACTGTAGCAACATTTTATGTTTAACCATTGACGGTCGAAGTACTAATCCCAGGAACAGGATAAGTTTTGATTTTTAATCGTCAAATATCACAAAGGGACCGGAATTTAAGATACAATCTATTTGTAAATAAGTAAAAGCATTTATTAGTGTACATGAGGAAGAGGAAATTTTCTTTAAAAATACTGATATTAATGTGACATTTGTGGATAAAATTTAAATGCCGCCACTGTGGTGGCACTTGCCGCAACTTTTCAAAAAACTAAAATAAAACACTTGCTTAACAGAGAGGGAAATTTTTAATCAAATGAAGCTTTTATTATAACAATCGGATAACGTAACCGTCACGCCAATGATTTTAATGTTTTTTGAACTTTTACTCATAACTGTTAACGAAAACTAAAATTTCATCTGACCCCTTTATACAGAAATCAACCTTCCTGCAGTAGAAAATATCTAAATATTTTATCACATGCTATAAGACTGCCCTGACAAATTACACAGTAGGGTGGAGCGAAAAAAAATAATTTTTTAAAATCAAAAACGGGTAGGTGCCAAAAGTTGCCTTTATACTAGTACATTATCTGTGTGCAATATTACCGCTGAAAAAAAATGGCTTGAGTCTGCGCTTTTGGTACAAAAGTCGAAATTTTGGGTAAAATTTGACATTTTTTCAAAAATTAAAAAAAAATTCTATAGAGATGGTTATTATTTAAAAGTGCTATTTAAACCTTTATTATTAATGACTTAACATATTTAAACGATAAAACTATATCTTTGTTCTGTATAACTGGAACAAAACTGACAACTTTTGGTGAAAAAAAAGGCGTTTCCACTCTGTTGTGTCATACAACTAATTGTTGTTTGCATAGCTGCCAACTTGTACGGATTTTTGCTACCACTAAAATTTAAAAGAAAATTCTGCGTTATTTAATTATCAAAATTCACTGCAATTCGGCGATTGAATTAGACAAAACTTTCTATTAAATTTTAGTGGTAGGAAAAATCCGTACAAGTTGGCAGCTATGTGTTTGGAATACAGCTCTTACCTAGTTGCTTTCAAAACTACCCAGAAGGTACCAGGTGGAGGTGGCTGCATTTCATGTCACAACAGTGCATAGCTCGACCACCCTACCATCTGAACTCAATTTTTTATTTATACATTGAATTGTGATTTTTTATTACAGACTGGCATAAGTTTTCTATGTATCAACCTGGAACATCTCTTCTTTGGATCCACATATTTTGAATGCTGCTGCTGTGATCTCATTTACGTATTTTTCTACAGTTTGTGTAAGAGAAGACAAACAGTGTAATGCAGTGCGGATGATATTAATGTAATCTATTCAGCTTTCTATTATCTTCACCAAGAATGCACACGATAAATGCATATTGATCAGAGGTTCTGTTACCCCTTTTCCAATGAGTTAGATTTATATAATTATCCGCTTCAAAGTTGATTGTCGATATTACAGATTTGCGTATGCCATCATTTACTCTCATCTTTTGACTATTATGTGCTGAGCAGCTAGCTGTTTAATGTGATGGCAATCGTCAGAGAGCTTTGAAATAAGAATTTCCTATGCGTATGCAAAGCAACCATTGTCCTAAATAACCTTTTTTTTTGTATTTTTTTTATTCCGTTTTGTGTGTTGTTTAGTAGCCAAGTTGTTTTTGTGTAGCCAATTTCCCATGAGTTTTTAGATCCCTTTTGTAGCTATGGATTACATTTGATTGTAAACTATTCTGGAGCCAAACTTAGATAACATAGTACTTTTTGAGTGAACGTAGGAACTCTGATGGGCGGTGAGTGCTCATTTGAAGGCGGATGGTTCTGTTAGTCGATGTCATCCATTCTGCGAGGGTCATGTTTAGAATGAACCATTACAATTGATCATATGTCTCCTCCAAGTCCAGTTAATTTTTTCTGCATCATTTATTAGATAAAATCATTGGCAAAAATTAGATTCTAACCCACAGGGATGCGCCGGACCAATAGGAAAATCTTTGTCCACGTGCTTATTACCTTCTTATTTCAATTTTTGAAGACATAGAGAGTAATTTTTAAACATTATTTTCCTGAAATCAAGAAAAGGGTACTCAGCACATACCAGAAATACCTGATAGATATCTGCAAAGTTATTTCATCAAGATATTGCTCAAAAGAACTAGCGACTAGGATCCCAAGAAACTTATCCTACGTAAGATGGCCCCCAACGGCGCATAAAATTATTCGCCTTTATATAAGCACTGATTGACCATCAGAGTCTGGTTCACTCACAAAGTATGTAATCCAAGTTTATGCCACATGATGGCTTACACCAAATAAAATTCACATCTAAAAAATTGATCTAAAAACTTATGGGAAATTACTTGGCTACAAAACATCACAGAAAACGGCAAAAAACAAATACTAAAAAAATTTATTTAGGACAATGGTAGCTTTTCACATCGAGAGCAAATTCTTATTGCAATTTTGATGACGATCGCCATCACATTAAACAACAAGCTTATCAGCATATAGAAAATTCAAGAGGTAGAGTAAATGATGGCATACTCAAAGATGAAATATCTAAATGTTGTAAAATGTTGTAGGAACGGAACTCCCAATCACTATGCAGTAACTGGATGTAATTTTGGTGAAGATACTAGAGGGCTGAATAGATTCCATTAATTCCACTGCATTACTCTGCTTGCCTTATCATACACAAGCAGTAGAAATATATGTGAAGAAGTGTCACAGCAGCACCCAATGTCTGTCGATACAAAGAAGAGATGGATTAGGTGGATACATAGGAATCTTATGTCAGTCTTTGATAAAAAAAATCACAATTCAATACATAAATAAAACATTGTGCTCAGATGGAAGGGTAGTCAAGCTATGCACTGTTGTGTCATGAAATGTAGCCACTCCCACGTGACACCCCCTTGGTAGATTTGAAAGCAACTACGTAAGAGCTGTATTCCAAATAACAATTAGTTGTAAGACACAACAGAGTGGAAACACCTTTTTTTACCAAAAGTTGTCAATTTTGCTCCCGTTATACAGAACAAAAATATTTTATCGTTTATATGTGTTAAGTCATTGATAATAAAGGTTTAAATAACACTTTTAAATAATGGCCAGCTGTATAGGAATTTTTTTATTTTTTTGAAAAAAATGTCAAATTTTACCAAAAATTTCGACTTTTGGACCAAAAGCGCAGACTCAAGTCATTTTTTTTCAGCGGTAATATTGCACGCAGATGATGCACTAGTATAAAGGCAACTTTTGGCCCCTACCCGTTGTTGATTTTCAAAAAATAATTTTTTTCGCTCCACCCTATTACACAGTTAACCCTTTTATAATTAAAGTTATTTCCGAAAATAGAATGCAATTATTGCAATGACTTTTTATTAAACACATAATACTATCCGCCTTTGGCGACCAGTTTGGTCTCCTTTAAAATTTATGTTTTGGAAAGCATGCTAAGCATTGTATCAGATACTTTTATTCATATGTATTTTACTTGGACTCCCTCAAATATAATTAATATAATCCCTTAAGCTAATATTAGTTTTTGTTGCGTTAAAATATCTCAATTTGTCGATTTTCTCTAACCAAGTAAACCCTACTGGTTTACAGTATAAGTCTATGGGAATTTGGCGAAATAATAGAGATATCGCCAAATTGGTGTCACTTTTGGCGACTAATTTGGTTTCCACATTTTGGTGATATATCGCGAAAATGGCGACAAACTTGGAGGCATTTGGCGACAAAACAGGGACCTCCGCATGGTAACCCCCCTTTATAGGTATGGCGAGGCTTTAAATGCTGTTCAATAACCAATGAGATGCGTTTCATGCGCGCGTTGCCATTAAACAATTAACAAATAATCGCGATTTCTGTGCCACATACGATAGCGTAGTATATATATAGATTATGAAAAAAAAAAATTAATTGCACGTATAATTATGTCTGCATAAGTACGCAAGGGTTTTGAATAAAGGCATGAAAGCGTACAGGTTTCAACCCCTTGAGGGGCAAGCAATTGCGTTTTTAAAATGCCGAATTCCCATCGGGAATTTAGAAAATTTTTGTTTCAAAACAAGGAAAAGCAATTTTATGTCTATTTTCCACCAAAGTTAGAAAAGTAAAATTTCATAAAAATTTTCTGGTGCAACTTTTCATTAATCGTAAGTGGGATAAAATATATCTCACCGCCCCGCAAGGGGATGTACACAATGTGTCCGTAAACTCATGGTGCACTTTTGAGAGGTCTCAGGAAATTAATGAAACAAGATGGAAATGTGAAATCTTCACCAAATAAAAAAAAAAAAACTCTCCAAGTTTCATACCTGTTCAGTGCAGTTCTATGTAGACTCCATTTGAAACAGAGAATCACAGACGTTATTCATTCTGCTAACCAGACGTCCTTCATTATGTGTGGGAAGAACTTGAATATCGTTTAGATGTGGGCCGGGCAACAAATGGAGGCAACATCGAACTGCACTCAACAGGTATCAAACGTGGAGGGTTTTTCTTTTATATGGTGAAGATTTCACATTTCCATTATATTTCGTTGATTTCCTGTGACCGGTCAAATGTGCACCATGACTTTACGGACACAATGTATATATATATATGTATGAGTGAGAGATTAACCCCTTAATTCTCGCTCCCGTCATATTCACGGGCTGTGTGTTTTATTCAGATTGTTTGATTCACACCAGTTTTATAAAATAGTATATTTGGCATTATTATGGTGCCATTTTTCCTGTCAATAAATAAGGCGAATATTTCTTTTTCAAAAAAGTGGTGCCAATAATCAATTTGAAATTTTAAACCGTAATTTAATGCGGGGTTAACAAGCAACGTCTCAACTGCATGGAAGTAAAAAGATTCTCGAGACAAGATAATAGATGATCTTTATCCTATTGATGCGATCCTGGACGTACTAATTGCATATTATAGAATTTATGAATGTTTAGGAATGTTAGAGTGTAATACATCATAAATTTGTTTTTTAATGTTTTTATTAATAAGATGAGAAGGACATAAAAATTTTATTTGAAACATTTATTAAGGAGTATATTACGGTAAATTTATATATGAAGACACCTCTTAAAATGGGTGCTAAGGGGAAAACGGACCTTCAAACTCCTTTTTTTTACAATTGCAATTTAAATACTATTCAAGGGTACATTATATGAATTATGGCATATATTTATCACAGAAGAAATTAAAAAATAAATTTGGTAAAAATAAGGAATTTTCCTGAATATTTTAAGGGTTTCAAGAACTTTCAAAATGTCCCAAACTTCCTCCATATCATTTAAAGTCCCCGATATTTTTTATGCTAGTTTGGATTACATATACAAATAAAACTGTGCATCGAATTTTATACATTTGAATATAAAGGTAGGAAAAAAAGATATTTTCTAAATTTTATGAAATCTTTAGCATTTTGTCATCTTATCTCTGAACTTAACTACCTTTAACTTTTCCAATTATATTTAGTTTAAAAAAAACTATTCACAGTTTTATTGGTATATATGTCGTAGGCTAATTGAGAAATCCGGCTCTTTGCAAACAGCCTAGGCTCTTTGCAAAGAGCCGGGCTAATTGGCGAATCCATCTCCCTTTTTCCAATTAGCCTGATATTTTTCAGGCTTATTGCAAAGAGCCTAGAAAGCGTTAGGCTAATTGAAAAATGACCACTTATTATCCGATCAGAGTGATATTTTTAGCTCACAGGTTATCAAAGCCAGAAAGCTTATGTTCCCGAAGATTCTGTACGTACGTAACGCGATAACTCTTGATAGAAATATCCGATTTGCTTCAATTTTTTTTTTCTTGGTTCATTCTGATAAGGTGCTTCCCTGATTAGTTTTTGGGGTTCATTGGTAAAGGATAAAGGGGGAAAAGGGGGGCTAGTCCCCCCTCCCCCTTAATTTATATAAATTGGTTTTTCATGCAGAAATATCCGATTTGCTCCAAACTTGGTATACCGGTTTATTGTGTTAAGGAGCTTCACTGATTAGATTTGGAAGATCATTATTTAAGTATAAAGAGGGAAAAGGGGGGCTACCTCCCTTAATTTAGATAAATCGGTTTTTCATGATGAATTATTATTCGATTTGCTCCAAATTTGGTATACCGGTTTATTAAGTTAAGGAGCTGCCTTGATTAGATTTGGAGGTTCATAAGTTACACATAAAGGGAGGAAAGGGGTGGGCTATCACCCACCCCCCCCGTAATTTGGATAAATGGGTTTTTCATGCAGAAATATGCGATTTGCAATAAATTTGGTATACCAGTTAATTATGTTAAGCAGCTTCCCTGATTACATTTGGAAGATCATTATTATGTATAAAGGGGGAAAAGGGGGGCAATTGCCTCTCCCCTTTATTTAGATAAATGCGTTTTTCATGTAGAATTATTCGATTAGTTCAAATTTGGTATACTGGTTTATTATGTTAAGAAGATGGCTTGATTAGATTTGGAGGTTCAGTAGTTACATATAAAGGGAGAAAAGGGGGGGGGCTATCCCCCCCTCGTAATTTAGATAAATGGGTTTTTCATGCAGAAATATGCGATTTGCAATAAATTTGGTATACCGGTTAATTATGTTAAGCAGCTTACCTGATTACATTTGGAAGATCATTATTATGTATAAAGGGGGGAAAGGGGGGCAATTGCCTCTCCCCTTAATTTAGATAAATGCGTTTTTCATGTAGAATTATTCGATTAGCTCAAATTTGGTATACTGGTTTATTATGTTAAGGAGATGGCTTGATTAGATTTGGAGGTTCATTAGTTAAGTATAAAGGGAGGAAAGGAGGGTGGGACAACCCCTCCTTAATTTAGGTAAATAGGTTTTTAATGCAAAATTATTCGAATTGCTGCAAATTTGGTATACCGGTTTATTATGTTAAGGAGCTTCCCTGATTAGATTTGGAGGTTCATTAGTTAAGTATAAAGGGAGGAAAGGTGGACTAGACCCCCCCCCCTTAATTTAAATAAATGGGTTTTTCATTCAGAGGTATTCGATTTGCTCCAAATTTCGTATACCGGTTTATTATGTTAAGGAGCTGCCTTGATTAGATTCGGAGATTTATTGCTTAAGTATAAAGGAGGGACAGGGGCTAGTGTCCCCATAATTTAGATAAATGGGTTTTTCATACAGAATTATTCGATTTGCTTCAAATTTGATATACCAGTTTATTACGATATGGCTTCCTTCATTTGATTTGGAGGTTCATTGGTTAAGTATAAAAGGGGGGCAATTGCCCCTCCCCTTAATTTAGATAAATGGGTTTTCATGCAGAATTATCAAATTTAGTTTAATTTTTTTTCAACCGGATCCGAAATCGAAGGTTCCATTTGAAGTCAACCCGAAAACCGACCACAACCAGGTTTCGGATTGAGTTCAATTAGAACTTTCAGGTTCGGATCTGGTTGCCGGTGGACGGAGATTATTTCGTTTGGCTTGCATCGGGTTATAGTTCTTTGGAATATTTTTGTCGGTTAAGATTTGGTTCGGGACGGGTTTCAGGTTGACTTCTAATGGAATTTTTAGGTTCTGGTAGCGTTGCGTGTCCACGGAAACTAATTTGTCTTGTTCGGATCCGGTTATGGATCTTTGGAATATTTTGTCGGTTATCAGATTTGGTTCGGGATTTCGGGTTTTTTGAAATGGAATTCTCAGGTTTGGGTCGGGTTGCATGTAGACTGAAATTATTTTGTCTTGCTCGGATCGGGGTACGGTCTGTTGTAATTTATTTTTCGGGTTTGGGTAGGGTTATGCGTTAATAAACCAAATAAAAAGAAAATTGCCCAGTTAAACTGATGGCTTTGAGTTCACAGGCTATTCACACTAATTGTATATTATACTTTTATTTCAAAGAATTATGCCCCTCGAAAAATAAATGAAGGGATTAGTCGCCGTTGCCCCCTTTCTATTTAACCAAAGAACCTCCAAATCTAATGAGGGAAGCTACTTAGCATAATAAACTGGCATACCAAATTTGAAGCAAATCAGATAATTCTGCATGAAAAAACCATTTCAGTAAATTAAGGTGGGGGGGGGGGTATTAGCTCCCCCATTTCTCCCTTTATGCTGAACCAATGAACTTTTAAATCTAATCAGAAAAGTTCCTTATTAGAATTAACCTAGCAAAAAAATTAAACTAAATTAGATAATTCTGCATGAAAACCCATTTATCTAAAGTAAGGGGAGGGGCAATTGCCCCCCTTTTCCCCCATTTTATACTTAACCAATGAACCTCCAAATCAAATGAAGGAAGCCATATCGTAATAAACTGGTATATCAAATTTGAAGCAAATCCTATAATTCTGTATGAAAAACCCATTTATCTAAATTAAGGGGACACTAGCCCCTGTCCCTCCTTTATACTTAACCAATAAATCTCCAAATCTAATCAAGGCAGTTACTTAACATAATAAACCGGTATACGAAATTTGGAGCAAATCGAATAACTCTGCATGAAAAACCCATTTATCTAAATTAGGGGGGGTCTAGCCCCCCCCTTTCCTCCCTTTATACTTAACTAATGAATCTCCAAATCTAATCAGGGAAGCTCCTTAACATAATAAACTTGTATACCAAATTTGGAGCAAATCGAATAACTCTGCATGAAAAACCCATTTATCTAAATTAAGGGGGGGTCTAGCCCCCCCCCCTTTTCCTCCCTTTATACTTAACTAATGAACCTCCAAATCTAATCAAGCCATCTCCTTGACATAATAAACCAGTATACCAAATTTGAGCTAATCGAATACTTCTACATGAAAAACGCATTTATCTAAATTAAGGTTAGAGGCAATTGCCTCCCTTTCCCCCCTTTATACATAATAATGATCTTCCAAATGCAATCAGGGAAGCTGCTTAACATAATTAGCCGGTATACCAAATTTATAGCAAATCGCATATTTCTGCATGAAAAACCCATTTATATAAATTAAGGGGGGAAGTAGCCCCCTTTTCCCCCTTTATCCTTAACCAATGAACCCCAAAACTAATCAGGGAAACAGCTTATCAGAATGAACCTAGAAAAAAAAATTGAAGCAAATCGGATATTTCTATCAAGAGTTATCGCGTTACGTACATACGTACGTACGTACGTACACACGTACATACAGAATCGGCGGGCACATAAGCTCCCAGGCTTTGATAGCCTGTGAGCTAAAAATATCACCCTGATCGGATAATAAGTAGTCATTTTTCAATTAGCCTAATACTTTCTAGGCTCTTTGCAATAAACCTGAAAAATATCAGGCTAATTGGAAAAAGGGAGATGGATTCTCCAATTAGCCCGGCTCATTGCAAAGAGCCTAGGCTGTTTGCAAAGAGCCGGATTTCTCAATTAGCCTACGACATATATAAACCAAACTGGCATAAAAAATATTGGGAATTTTAATTGATATGGAGTGAAGTTGGAACATTTTGTAACGCGAAAAATATTCAGGAAAATTCCTTATTTTTCCCCAAAACTTTTTTTTTTGAAATTTCTGGTGTGATAAATATATGCCATATTTTATATAGTGTGCTCTTGAATAGTATTTAAAGTGGAATTTTGAAAAAAAAATGAAAAAAAAATTACTTTGAAGGTCCCTTGTTTCCATAAAACAAGAAACAAACAGTTTTATATGTTAAATGGAATAACTGGGAAATGTGCTCACGTTTGACAATAAAATAATTCAAGTATATTAACATAGACAAAATACAATTACCTTCATAAATTTATATAGTATTTGTTTTTCTAATAACTCTTTTTCTGCTAAAAGTTCCGTTTGGACATGCACTAATGACGAAAGAAAACATGATCCACAAAAGTTGAAAAATAAGACCTAATTTACTTTATTTCCTTAATTATAGGGGATTGCAAAAACTATTTAAATAATCATATTATCATTTACTTAGTGTGTTGACCATGGATCGAGATCGAGACATGTACTAGTACATATATCAATGAGTTATTATTTTTTTTTATTATATGGTATCACTTTTTAAAAAATAATCTTTGCCAAACACTTATATTCTGAGATTTCCAAGAAGAAATCTCACATAAAAAAAAAATGTAGTACGCAACTTCTTTTATGATTGAATGTAACAATAATCGCCATGCCTGTCACTTAATCAAAAGATTATACGATTATACTCTGTGCTTTTTTTCTATCGCAGTAAAAGATAACTGGCAACTTTTACGCTGTTTCCTTACTACACATTTTAATAGCATTTTTCCTTTATTTAATACCGAAATTTTGAGAATATGCAGATTTTGAAATACCAAATGTAATCGAATTCTGTAAGAAAATTTTAAAAAATGACACTTATTTAATTTTCCGTTTCAACTGTAATCTAGTAAAGGGATCATCCGATATTATTATAAACTAGGATATGGACTCTTTCGAAGTCAAAAAGCATTTATCCTTTTCTCGTTTTAATTTTTTTTTTTTTTTTTTGCGATCTGAGCGAATTCGATCTGAGTATCATTTTAATGCTTTTCTAATGATATGTGAAAATATCCACCTACCATGAGACTTGATTTCGAAATAATTAAGACATTTGTGTCATTTTGCTCCCACCTAAATTTGTACAAAATACATATTTTGAAATAGTCTTAATATATATATATATATATATATATATACAAATTTCATAAAAAATTTCTTTGATATTAATGGGAATATCGTGTATTTAATTTTAAAAGAAAGATTTGCACAATTGCATAGCAAACGCAAGCTCATATCATTGTTTCTGTGTGGTTTCTATCATTGTGCATCGCACTGTAATAGTTTGTTTCAAATAGGTCGCGATATGAATTACAGGTTCTTTTACAGCAGGGGTGTCAAACTGTGGCCCGCCGGATACCACTAAAATTTTATAGTTGTCTTGGCGTTATCGAATCGTCGAATTTCTGCGATTCAACTTGTAGACAATTTCTTTAAAATTTTAGTGGTATTTGGCGGGCCACAATTTGACACCCCTGTTTTACGGGATAATCTGACATAATCTATCCAAAAAAAAAAAAAAACAGGACTTGTAATCTTTTAACTTTTAACCGCTTAATTCTTGCTTCCGTCATATTCACGGGTTGGGTCTTTTATTCAGATTGTTTGATTCCCACCGGTTTTATAAAATAGTGTAATTGGCTTTATCATGGTGCCATTTTACGTGGCATTAAGTAAGGCAAATATTTCTTTTTCAAAAAAGTCGTGCAAATGAGCAATTTAAATTTTTAAATTGTAATTAAATGTGACCGTTAAGGTGTTAATACGGCTATTTTCAAAAAGAAAGTTTGCCACTTTTATCAAAAAATGTTGTTATTAACCCTTTCGACACTTGCGTCTCTTACACAAATTTTATTCGGTCCGCACCACTTTTTAAAAAGAAGTTTCCTCCAAGTATACAATTTCAAAAATGCTCTGATTAAACAAGGCAAATTTTATGTACTCTGGGCAGTGTGCATGCCATGACCGGAATCTTCGTCAGGGGCGGCCTTCGGGCTGCCAGGATCGGTGACGCAAGGGCTTGAAAGGGCCCTAGACCGGGGAGCCAGACCCCATGCTTTTCCTTTATTACTGGTGCCAAAAACAAATTTTGCAAAGAATGATGTCGCGTCAGACACGACAAAGGAATGCAAAGGGTTAAATAAAGGAAATGTTACATTTAAAAGTAGCTGTATGAACTCTGAAAATATATCATGGCAGGAAATTTTGGCAAAAGAACAAAATGGTTAACAACAATGACTTCGCGGCAAACAAGATACATGATCCATGAATTTGTATTAATATTTTAATATTAAACTATAATATTTCATTTGATTTATAATCAGATATTTTTTACTTTTCAAATAATAATTCAACTGTGCAGCTGCAGAGAATGAAAATGATTTTTGTTCTTTTTATGACTGAAATTTACAAAAAAAGCATTGGCGTGACAAAAACATAGTTGTGTTTTTTTATTATCTAGCTGTCAGATATTGTAGGATAGATTTGATGTAGAAAGTTTTCTTTTTAGGCTAAACTTATTTGTAATTTAGAATGTTTCGTTCCATTTAATCATCTCGGGTTCCAGAAAATTGATCATAATTTATCTTATACACTAGCAACAAAATTAGTCAATAAATTGAATTTTAGAAGGGTGTTGTAACACTAAATGAAATTAGTTTTACGTTCTAAAATAAATAATATTTGTAATTTGATGTCTATTATAGAATACTTTAGACTATAAAGTGTCATAATATTCATATTATTGTAAGTTTGGCAAATAATATATATAATATTAATACGATAACAATTTATATTACGTTAATCAGCTGGTATGGTTTTAATATCTTCCCCCATTCCATTTTCTGATACGAATTAACTAACATTCACTTACTATGAGCCTATTAAATAATTCTACCATGCAGCAATAACCTGTCTTGAACAGATAGTAACGCATTAATTATTATCAGCCTTATCTCGATCTATTAACCATATAAGTACTGGACATATCTCCTGACTTAGTTTAAGCATACATTAACTCATGGCAATAGATAATGCTGCATGGTATCAAACCTCGTGAATATAGAACCATAGATTATCATTTCTAATTTATTTACATAAAGTGAAAGAAATGTACTAAAGTTATTCAATTACAACGACAATATATTTATAGTATATATATTATTTACATATTCAAGGTGTCCCGTTTTATCTTTGACCAAGAGCTAATTC
The DNA here is from genome assembly GCA_963932465.1 of Maratus speciosus. Classification (NCBI taxonomy): domain Eukaryota; kingdom Metazoa; phylum Arthropoda; class Arachnida; order Araneae; family Salticidae; genus Maratus; species Maratus speciosus. The sequence goes on along the minus strand of OZ010793.1, from coordinate 65,325,806 downwards.
CGATAACAATAGTTTTACATACATAGTTCCAACTGCAAAAATGTTTCAAGTATTGTGTTTCATCATGTGAAAATCTATTTACGTGAGATTATTTTTTTTTTTTATTACGAAATTGAAAATTTTCATCTGCTGTTCGTGTTCTATCTATACTCATCTATACTCATCTATACTCATATTATAAAGAGGAAAAATTGTTTACTTGTCGGAGATAAGCTCAGGAACTACCGAACCGATTCCAAAAGTAATGGTATCAAAATGATGGTGTTCGCCCAACTTAGAACATAGGCTATATCTTATATCGGTGCCACTACCCCAAAGGGGGTGCAGGAGCAAAAAACTTTCTAAAAATGCGATTTTTGCGTTACTGAAGGGCTTAGAAATATAAAATTTGGAATATTTGTTACTTATACGATATAAATGGTGTCTAAGAACAGTTCTTAAACAATTCGAAATTTAAAAGGGGTGAGAATGAACAAAAAGCGTTCTAAAAAACGTTCTAAATGGTAGTTTCTACATAATATCAGGAAATACCAAACCGATTTCAAAAGTAATGGTATCAAAGTGATGGTGTTAGTCCAACTTAGAACATAGGCTATATTTTATGTCAGTGCCACTACCTCGAAGGGGGTGCAGGAGCAAAAAACGTTCTAAAAATGCAATTTTTGCGTTACTGAAGGACCTCGAAATATGACATTAAGAATATTAGTTACTTATAAGATATAAATGATGTCTAAGAACAGTTCTTAAACAATTCGAAATTTAAAAGGGGTGAAAATGCACAAAAAGCGTTCTAAAAAACGTTCTAAATGGTAGTTTCTACATAATCTCAGCACTCTCAGAAATAGAATTCTCACTTTTGACGATTTAGCAATCCTCAAGCTGTATTTCGTCGTTTTTGACGATCATTTCCTATCACCATCACGTGACTTTTAAGGAAAGGTAAACTCTCAGATATTTGACGAAAGTTTTTCCCCAATCACGGTCAGACTCAATGCATTTTAAGGAAACCGTTGCTGTACCTCCTCAAATCCTGCGATTTTAGCAAGCAGATATTTGCTTGTTTGTATTAGTCCCGTAATAATTTATTTTTAAAACAGCACTTTTTAGTGCTTTTCAGAAAATACTAAAATATAGGTAGTTATTGTTTCTTCATAAGTTATTTTTTTAGCTGTTAAAATTTTTAGGAATGCTTATTATTATTATTATTATTACTTATGTTGTTGTTCGTTATGTTTTAATTCGAAAAGAATATATTTCCTGTGTTCAAAAACATCCAAAAAGAAAATTTATTCAATAAAATTTTAAAGATCCGGGATATCTTTTTTTAAATTTATTTAAGAAGTATATTCTGTTTTCAATCAGATTAAAAATAAACATAATTGATCCCTCACCCTTTTATAAACAGTAAAGTGTTAAAATCTTATCCACCTATTCAAAGTTATAAAATTTCACGCAATATGCACTTCACAGTTCGTTATTTGTGTGCAACAAATTAACCAGACCATATTCTGACCATTCATTGAGCAAAGAAAATTTCACTAATAAATGATTTAATCAAGCCATATTGTAATTATTCAATGACCATCAGAAAAACATAATAATAAATTAGCCTTCCTAAAACTTTCAGCACCGATAAAATTACAATCTATCATATAAAAATATAATCACACGGGAGCTTTCATTACATCATTCTAAAAGCACATTCAGACAAGGCCCCAATAGCCTGATCGGTAGAGCAAGTGTCTCCCACACCAAAGCCCGCGGGTTCAAATCATGCCGAGGAAAACGGGAAGTGATTTTTTAATTCCCTTGGTAGAGGAGCTTCCAAACTGTTCAATAGATTCAACTGTTCAATTCACCAGCCCTTTTTTGACGAAACTTTTGAGGAAATTTATATCGTCAAACAAGTGAAGAAAGTAATTTCATCAATTTGACGAAATATTCGCTCGGAGCATATTCCAGGAAACCGTTTCGTCAAAAACAAAGAAAATTTCGTGAAATCTGAGTATTCATTTCTGAGTGTGAGGAAATACCAAACCGATTTAAAAAATATTGGTGTCAAAATGATAGTGACAACGTTTGCTCCAAGATAGGCTAAGTTTTATGTCGGTGCCACTACCCCAAAGGGGGTGTAGGAGTAAAAAACGTTCTAAAAATGCGATTTATGTGTTACTGATGGGCCTAGAAATATGAAATTTGAAGTATAAGCTACTTATTAGATATAAAGGATTTCTAAGAACAGCTCTTAAACAATTCGAAATTTAAAAGGGTTGAAAATGCACGAAAAGCGTTCTAAAAAACGTTCTAAATGGTAGTTTCTACACAATATGAGGAAATACCAAACCGATTTAAAAAATAATGGCGTCAAAATGATGGTGAAAATCCTTGCTCCAACATAGGCAATGTTTTATGTCGGTGCCACTACCCCAAAGGGGCTGCAGGAGAAAAACGTTCTAAATTGCGGTTTTCGCGTGTCGGAAGGGCCTTGAATCGTGAAATTTAGAATGATAGTTAGTTATAAGATATCAATGATCTCTAAGGACATTTCCTAAAAAAAATCAAAATTTAAAAGGGGGCTCAAAATGCGCAAAAAGCGTTGTAAAAAACGTTCTAAATTGCAATTTCTATGCAATCTCAGGAAATACTGAACCGATTTCAAATATAATGGTGTTAAAATGATGGTGACAGATCTTGTTTCAAGATAGGCTATATTTTATATATGTTTCCACTAACCTAGAGGAGATGCAGAAGCAAAATGAGCGAAAAACGTTCTAAATGCCGATTTGTCACAAATATCTCAGGAAGAATCAAACTGATTTCTAAAGTAATGTTAAGAAATTGATCCTGACAGCCTCTGCTCTAACATAGATGCTATTTTAAGTCGGTATCACTATCACCTAGACGTTGCAAGAGCAAAAAAGCGTTCCAAATTTCGATTTTTGTGATCGGTAGGGGCTAGCAACTTAAAATTAGGCAAGGTACATATGTATTACATATAAATGATCTTTAAGAACAGTTTCGAAAAAAAACTGGAAATTTAAAAAGGGGTGAAAATGCGCGAAATGCGTTCTAAAAACGTTCTAAATTGCGATTTCTACTCAATCTCAGGAAATTCCAAAGCTATTTCAAAAGTAATGGTTGCAAATCAATGGTGACGGTCCCTGCTATAACATAGGTTATATTTTATGTTGCTGTCACTACCATCTGAGGGTTGAAAAAGCAAAACATGTCCTAATTTGCGTTTTTTGCATAAATGAAGGGTCTAACATTTTGAAGTATAGCATGTTATTTACTTACAAAATACAACTGCTTTCTATGAACTGTCGAAAGAAAATTTCAAATTTAAAAAAGATGAAGTGAGCGAAAAGCGTTATAAATTACAATTTTTATGTAATCTTTTCAAATACCAAACCGATTAAAAAAATAATGATAACAAATTGTTGGTGATAGAACCTGCTGAAACATAAGCTATGTTTTATGTCTGTGCCACTACCACCAGAGGGTTGCAGTAGCTAAAAACTTTAAATATGGCATGGTAGTTACTTATAAAATATAAATGCCCTCGAAGGACTGTCGAAAATAAATTCGAATTAAAAAGGGGCGAAGTGAAGGGGAGGTGAGAAAAGCATTCTAAAAAAGTCCTAAATTACGATTTCTACGCTATTTCAGGAAATATAAACCAAATATAAATGTAATAGTTGCGAATCAATGGTAACAGTCTCTGATCCTACACAGGCTATATTTTATGCCGATGATTCTACCACCTGGGATTCACAGGAACAACAAACGCTCTAAAAAATGCCTTTAAAAGCTTTCTAAATTACGTTTCTGTGGAATATTAGGAAATAACAAACCAATTTCAAAATTAATGTTGGCAAATTAATGGTGACAGTTCCTATTTCAACATAGCCCTTTATGTTGAGAGAGGTGGTAGGACTTGGAATTTGACATGATGGTTAATTTTAAGATGTAAGAAGATGGTTTCTAAAAAATTCAAAACTTCAAATACTGAAATGAGCGTATTAATTGAGCATAAAAGTTTCAAAATATTTTCTAAATTATCATTTATTTAGTTTTATTTCGTTTTATTAATTTAAGTCTCATTTCTGCCTTATGCAGTGTAACAATGATATTTAATCAAATTGTGTTTTAAATAGTAATTTTTAAATTATTCCTAAAAGTAATAAGTACCTTTTAAAAAAATAAAATATTACCTTTTAATAAAATAAAAATTTAGTTAGTACCTTTTAATAAAAATTAGACATATAAATATCACTTGGCATATTTCAAATATTACGCGAGCAAAGCCGCGGGGTTTGCTAGTAAGTTATGTTTAGAAGAACATTCTGCATTCTCTAACATTTGAAATAGGAATAATTTGTTTCATCTGCGACGAAAACCTATTCAAGATACTTTGAATTACATAAATGTGTTACGAATTGTGGCAATAAATGCGAAAAAAGGCATTTTTAGTACCAGAAAACGTTTTAAAAAAATACAAATTCAAAGTGTCATAATTCTGAATTCTTGCCCGTAAAAAACGGATTTTTTAAATTTTTACTTCTAAGAACACAAAGAATGTTTTTGGAATTATAACTTAAATATACTCGTAGTGTGTTTTTAGTCGTATACTTAAATATACTCTTAAATACAGTAGCATTCCTCTTAGCCGGCCTCCTCTTAACCGGAACTCCGCTTTAACCGGCCGACTTTTTTACCCAACATCACGCAATATTCAGAAAGGAAAATTTCGATTATCATTTTTTTATGGTTAATTAAATCAAATTTACATAATGTAGAATAATTTCAACTTAGTATAAAGGTATGTCATAAGGTTTTCAACAATTTAATTTCTACTAAATATTGTTCATTATTTGTCATTAGTGATAATTTTTATTTCAATTCAGTTAATTACAACTAGTATTCATTTTACTAAACATAGAAAATACGTACATTTTAAAACTACGCAACTTAAAAGAATAAATGCATCCTACGCATTTAATTAATTAGCAGTTACATATTTATTTTTTTCTATTTCTCCGGTTTAACCAGTTTTTCTCATAACCGGCTAACCCTCGGCCCCGTTTAGGTCGGTTAAGCGGGAGGCTACTGTATACTCGTATATAAAGAGACTGTATAAAAATTTAGATATAGCAATTTTTTCAAAAATAATTAATTTGACGTAAATAGATTTTCATATAATTAAGAACAACATGTGAAACATTTTATCGCTAAACGCTTAAAATTAACGGTTTAAGGATAAGCTGTTTGTTAATGATTAGAAGAGAAACCCTGTATAACTATAGATATAAAACATGAAAATATGTACCACATATAACGTCCCTCTTGCATAGAATAATATAACATACGTATTGTAAAATACAAACTAATTAAAAAATAGAAAAGTAAAGGAGGTGTTAGGGAAAACTACAAAAGGATATTTTGGTGTAGGAACAGAGGCAGGTCTAACAGTGTGACCATTTTTAAATTTAGAAATTCCAGATTTATACTGGAAATCCCGAAAGAAAATTTTTAACTTTAAGTAATCACGAAATATGGCTCATTAACCCTTTAACTGTTTTACTCGAGTGCCGCTCGGGCAAAAAGATTTTGGATACCACTCACTTAATTTTAACTGTAATCTTTGGTTTGTTAAATGGCACACCTTTGTCGAGTGTACAACGCCAGATATTTTAATTTAAAAAAAAAGAAGTCCAGGTCCTTATTTTTAATTTATTTTGTCAAAAAAAGAGAAATAGTTAAGGGATTAAATAAAGTAAAATTTGCAATTCAGAAATTCCGATATCATTTCCGAATATCGGAATAGAAGGTTTACCGATCCTTGTTACTGTAATAATCCTTTCATTCAGTCAAAAAAACTTCCTCTCAAACAAATCAAAATTCAGATTTGGTTCTTAATTTGAACAATATTGGATAGTTCTACAAAAAAAAGGAAAAAAAAAGAAAAAAAAACCATAATTGTGTAAATTGTAAGTAGAGATATATCAGAAGAGACTACTTGATCCAAATAATTATGAGTTAGGGATATTTATTTACGTATGGGTATTTCCATGAGCACTAGTCGTGTAAATCAAATGCTACGATTTTTTGACTACCAGTATTTCAGAACGGAAAAATGTGACTTATTTGATGGGAGATATCTCATTAATTGAAAATGCGAAGCAAACTTTTGCTAACAAGCATAGCATTTATGAGCAATGTGACTTACACTACAAAAACTCGTGGAACTACCCGTATGTATTTATGTATATAACCGTTCATATGATTTCGTCTACATGCCGTGCACTTCCATCATTTTTCATTATAAAATTTTTAATTCACACAAAGCAAGGTGAATCAGTTGAAAATTACTTTCAAAAATCTTTATTTCAATTAAAGTTATGAATGATTGTTTAATCCTTTCGGGTCCGATTTTCTTTCAATTTTGAGAAAAAAAATTGCTTTTATGTTAATAATGCTGCTAATAGTAGCTATCAAAATAGATTTACGGAAGTTTAAAGAATATCTCATTGTCTGTAATCTAACGAATATAGTTATTTTAATATTCAATTCATATTGTTATGAAACTGGGCTAAGGAAGAGTTTGGTAGACGTTCAGAAAATACCGTATTACAGCAGTATTTAACAGATATTACACATTTCTGATATTTTTTTGCGTTTTATTGCACTTGATTTGTTCAGAAAAGTAGCCTGTATTTTAAATTTAAAGAGTGAAAATATATTTTTAAATTAAAGGAATCGCCAACCGGGCGAAAGAGAATCAAGCAAACTTTTATTATTATTATTATTATTATTATTATTATTATTATTATTATTAAATGATAAAACATAAATAAAGTCATAATAAGAAATGCATAACCATATACTATCATTACCGTATGTTGATAGTAAAAAAAGTAATTGTTAAGACAAAATAATTCTCAATGAAAGGAAATGTACTATTAATAGTACACCAGACTCGAAGGGTTTAAGTTATGTTCTAATTGAAGTGATACACTCTGTATTTTTGAAAGAAAAAATGGATTATTACCTAGGTTTAGTTACAAAAGTTGTTTGTTTGGGTGTGCACGACCACCTCTTTCGACCCCTTAACTGTGTTTCCCGAGTGCCGCTCGTGCAAAACGAGTTTGCTATCTTCGATCTAAAAGCTTTTGGATACCATTTAATTTTAACTGTAATCTTTGGTTTGTTAAATGGCATAACTGTTTCGATTATACAAAGTCAAATATTTTAGCAAATTAAATGTAGTGCCAGTTTCTTATTTTTAATTTGGTGTACCCCAAAAAAAGAAACACTTAAAGGGTTAAAATTGTACAATTTTGGTGTAAACGTCGCCTTTAATCCATTTGTAATAAATTCTGTTTTGTTCCGAGACTATTATTTCTTATTATGCTTGTATTTTGAACATACAACTCTTTCCTTTGTCACGTATTCATAATGCATGAGGACATATTTGGCGTTTATTGTTCAGTTAATGGCTATTTTCCCCATTATATTAGAAAAACTGCTATTCAAATACAGTGCAGTCATATGACATGAAAGTTGATAGGACAACACCAATCTAATAATCAGACTTTATGCAGATATCAAAGATTAAATGAAGAAGTGAACTGTTAAATATGAGTAGTTGTAGTTGCTAATTATTATTATTATTATTATTATTAATATAATTATATATCAAATATTATATTAATCTAATATAATATAATTATATTATATTAATCAAATTTCAAATTAATAGCTTAAAAGGCAATTTTAATTTGAAATTTGATTTTCATTTGAAATACTGTATGCAAGGCGAATGTTTCTTTCTGGAAAAATTTCCAGTTATTAATATAGTTTCATTCGATGCTGGATTTAATTGCGTAGTTTCGTGTTTGCCCCATGTCGGTGGCTCACGATAAATATTCCATCTTGTGCTGTGTTTGTAGCCTTTCCAACATGTAATAGTGAGAAATTTTCCAGGCTGGGTATCGTTCCATGTGGTTTAGTCGGTAGAATGTCAGTGCGCTATACTGATGGCCCGGGTTCCAGTTCCAGCATGGAATCTTTTTCACTAGCTCGCCTTTGCGCCTTTTAAGCAATTAATTTGAAATTTGATTTTCATTTGAAATCATCACAGAGTTTATGACAAGTTCGTCACAAATGACACATATTTCACAAATTGGTCACAGTGTGACTTCAAAGCATTGTCACTTTCGTCACAGGTTCGTCACAAAGTTAATGCCAAAATAGTTCCAAATGGCACACTTTTCACAAATTTGTCACACCGTGACTTCACAGAGTGGTCACAATGTGACGTCACAAACGACCTCTAAAACGGCCATAACGACCTCGGATTTTAGTCACTATGAAGTCACATCCCCGTCACGTGACGTCACATCAACGGTCACAAAATCACAGTGTGACTTCACAAAGACGTCGCCGTGACGTCACCATGCCATACGGGTATTTACTGTAAAATTTTAGTGGTAGCAAGAAAGCGTAAAAGTTGGCAGCTATGCAATTCTGATGCAAAATATTTTCATAATACTTGAGCAAAACGTCTTGCTGTTCAAGTGTTAAATTATGAAACAATTTCCAACAGGTTAAGAGTAAGTAAATCCAGGCAAAAACCCGATTTTATACTACAACACTTAAGTTTGTGACAGACTCACAAACTGTTGTGCAAATTATTTGAATTAAAATTCTGATTTTATGTAATTTTAAGGAAAGTTTGAATATTATTTAAAAATTTTAACCTAAAAGACTTTTATTTTATCATTTATTATCCGTTATACAATGTAAAATGCGTTAGTTACACGTTTCGTGTTATAAAATGTGAAATTTCATATATGACATATATGTAGTAAGGAGTTTAAATATATCAAAAACGAATTACAGTATTCTAGTAACTACATTCATGGTGTCAGAACATTTTATGTTTATTGATAAAACTTTCTTACTTCTACAAAAAATTTATTATAACTTCGGAAGAACAACAAATCCATAGCATATAATCCAATTTATGTTTTAAACTTTTCGTATATTTTCTGAATGTGTGTTCTCATTTCAGAATTTAACGTTGACCTTCCTTCTTCGAATTTTCACAAAAGTATAATCCGTTCTAAAAACAGTAAATCCTCCCAGAGGGCTTTATTTTATTTTTGGTTTTTTTTTCTTATAAGTAGTAAAATAGACGAAAAAGAAGATTTGTTTCCAGTTTTGAGGATAGTTTTGATTACAAATAAAAGAAAGTGTTCATTTACAGATGTTATTCATATAAAAATAGCTTTGAAGTGTTTATTTAAAAAAAAACAATATATTTATTATTATTATTATCCTCTGTTATTTGTGATCTATACTATATAAAGGTCATTTTGAACACTTTGTTGACCGACAGTGTTCGATATTTAGCGTATGTTTTATTCAAGATATCGTTCATTTGCTGCAATAACATCATAACTCAAAAATAACGATTTTCAAGTCAATACCACAGGGACAATTTTAACGATGTAAACTTTTAACAACTGGCGTGTCATTTTTTAACTTTCAAGATTTCCTTAGGAAACTGATTTTAGAAGCAAGAACGTCATAAGTGAATCTGGAGATTAGTTTTGGGGATAAGGGAAGCTGTGTATTGTACATTTCGGCCTTTAATTCACCTCTTCTTCAGAACCTGACGTTACTTGACCAAATCATGCCATTTTTTATTGTATTATAGTTTCCGAATGTCCATTTGTGAAGGCGTCTACCTTTCCATATTAATGTTAATAGTTTTCCCTTTTTCTCCTTTATATACAGTTCATGTCTCAAAATAGTCTTATAAGTTGGATCATACCCAATGTTTGTAGCAATTGTGGCAATTGCTTTAGCTTGAAGTGATAGTTCAAGCAATATAATCTTCCAGAATTTATTAAAAAAATTTTATCAGTGTACACACGTAAAAAAAGAGAAATTGAAGACAATAGCTATCCAGAAGTTGAACTGCAATCCATAAAAAAATAAATTTCTTAATATTTTGCAACTACTTTGGTACCAACTTTCTTTCTCATGCTTACAGGCATGCTTTTTACATGAGACATGATTTATTTGTTCCTTACATATTTACTATTTCTGTATATTTTTATAAACTGTTGGTCACCGCATTCCCACTAGAAAATATTATATTTTTAAATATCTGTTTACGTGTAATGCATTTGAGAGGAGACATGCGTCAGTTTTTTTTCTTCCCGCGGTTCACGTTGTTCCTGTTCGGTTGTCGGGGAGATATATGTGAAGCCGTCCATCTTCACATATTAATGTTAATAGTTTTCCCTCCCCCCCCCCTTTAAAAATATGTCTTTTCTGAATTCTTAACTTTAATTAGCTGTCTGCATTTGGATTCATTTTAGCGTGTAACGGATTTTCCTTTCATAAATTTAAGCAGTCAATTCTCATTCTCTTTAATCTTTTAACCGCAACGTACTACATTAAAAAGAAAAGAAATAATATTTTTTTCGCCTAGCAACGTCTTTCAGATTTCATGCTAGTGCCTTATTTTTGATGCTATGCAGAAATTAGTCAGACTCAGTACTTCAACATTTTAGCAGCCATTAATCCAGATGCAATATATTAGTCATATTGGCACTCGGTCGTTAATCTATTTTATTTTTTAACGTTCTCTTTTTCGGCGTTTCAGTCCTATGAGACTTTTGGCAACCCCCTGCAATAAGTTGTCTTGTGGTTTCGGGTCCCAAAAATTCCCCGCGTATCATTTGGCGGTAAATAACTCACATTACTCTTTTGACGCCTGCCATTGAGTTATAATTAACGAACTCAAAACACATGTCTCCACTCAATTTATTCTCGCCATATGCCATACGTAATTGGCGAAAATGTATATGTAGCCCTGACATCACTCGAGCATTTCGAGAAAGTGTAATTTCCCTCACTCCTCTCTGTTGTACTGGCAACATAAAACAATGTAAAACATTGCTCTCCTCTCCAGCATCGGCATTAGCCGAATTATCTCGGCGGTGTTTGAAGGAATCCTGGGGCGTAATAAAGACCTTCAGATATTATACCACTGATTCCACTTAATTCAACGACCTCTTGCCACTTATTCAAATAATTTACATTGGATTTACAGGCTCCAGGGTATTATCAAAATGGAACCACCTGTACTAGAAATCTCCAGAACACCATTCAGTAATTAAAACTTCACATTCGTGTCCTGGAAAATCATGATTTTTCAGTTATGACGTTGTTGGAGCAAATGGGCGGTATGTTAAAGAATTTCCCACTGGTAATTTTCACATAATTTAATGACAGTATTAGGCGTCACTGCCAAAACATGCTCTCAGTCTGCCATCTCTTTTTAGCATTTTTACAATTATTAATTTAGGTGCATGGTTCGGTTAAGAGCCTTTTTTTAAAGAAGTGGTTTTCCCTTGATAGCTCTTTCGCCTGCCTTTTGTGGATCTAATGTAATTCCTTTATCTTTATTTTTTTCTACACTTTTATGCATTGTTAAATTTTTAAGTATTTTATACGCTTCCATTTCTATTTTAGTCATTAAAGTAAGATATATATATATTTTTTTTTAACGTGGATTAACAACACTTAAATATTTTTCTCTCATGGCTCCCTATGCCTCACCTAGTCCAACCATTTTTACTTTTGATGTTATGTTTCTTCCCAACTAGGTAATCCAGAACATCTTCTACATTGTTCTATTATTTATAAAAATGGTTCTCAAAATCTGTTATAGTTGTTTTGAATAAAAAAAACGAGCTAAACAAGTAACGAGTATAGTCTTCACTAGTCAACATAATATTAACCATTTAACGCTCGAATTAAATTACTGTTGAATAATTCAAATTGCTTATTGGCACCGCTTTTATGAAAAAGAAATATTCACCTTATTTAATGACAGTAAAAAAGATACCAAGATATACCCAATTTCACTATTTTATAAAATTGGTGGGAATCAAACAATTTGAGTAAAAGACACAGCCCGAGAATATGACGGGAGCGAGAATTAAGGGGTTAATATCAAATCTAAAATTGTATTTTGCCAGATTAAGTAAGTTAGTAAGAATGCTTTAAATTGTAAAATGTATATCATTTTCATTTTCATTACAAAATTCTGTGTTATATGGTTGGTTGGCATAATCATACGGTTGGATTACTTAAATATATAATTGTACTGTTATATTTTCATATTTTAAACTACACTTCTAATATCAAAGAACCAACCACGTACATATGTATTAAAATCTCTATAATTTCTATCATATATAAATGGCTTTATAGGTACTCCTTCTGCTTCAGAAATCAAAATTAAAAATATACAGCGTTAAACTTAAGATATATTAATATTGTTCTACCACTACTGCCGTACCATATATACATATATATTAAAATCAAAAACTTTACACGAAAAATATTATTTAAAATTTGACATAAACATCTTTATAGAAAACTGGTGAGTTTTTAAGACCAAGGGAAAAAAAACCATAACAATATGAAGCGATTAATTTATCAATCTTATAAACGCATTTGCCAAATATAAGCTAGCATAATTTTCGCTCATTTTGTAAAAAAGGGGAAAGTCAATAGACAGACGAGAGGGATAACTTTGTACTTTTAAAGAATCCAATAATGTGGAAATAACTTCAAAAAATCAGTTATTCATTTGATTCTAAAACAAGGAAAAGAACTAAGAAGTCAAAAGTTTAATGACTTGGAAAAAAAAGAGAAAAGGAATATCTTTTAAAAGCCGTTCATCCAGATATTTAGTGACTTTAATATTTAAAAAAGAACTTTTATTCCTTAATAAATGTTTAAGGAATAAAAGTTGTACGTCTATTATTTAATGTTAAGTATTCATAGCACAATTATCTTAATTTAAATATTTTTATAACACTATGGGGCTTTGCTCCTACGAGCTATGCTCGCCAACACCCAATGAGACACTGCAAACTCTAAAAACACGCTAATTTTATCGGCTTCAAAAAGATTGCGCAAGATTGAAACATAATTTTAAAACGCAGTGACGATTTCCGTGTAAACGGGTTTCCAATCATTTCTCTTTCATTGAGGAATTTTAAAGCCGGATCAGCTGCTGTTAAATATCTACTGACTGTTTCTTTGTTTAATTAAATAAGATCTGTTAAACATTTGAAGAACATAGAGTCTTTGATTCCTGGTATTTTTTTTTTAAACAATGCTATAAGAAGATTGTTTTAACCCTTAAATGCCTGATTTTTCAAAAATAATTGTAAAAATGTTTTTCGGCTCAATTTCATTTTTTTTAAATAAATCATAGGAAAAATACTTTAAAAAATTTTTTTGTTTTAAGTATGGTTTACGGCTAAAAAGCAGTTTATTACTAATCGGCAATACTGGTGTTTAATTGCAAAATATAATTTTCCTAGATAAAATTCTGTAATATTAAACACACAAGAATTTTAGGATCTATAATAATAAATAAATTTTACTTGCTCACTGCAGAACAAAATAGGGTATTTCGCAAGCTTCCAAACAAAACAAAAAGAACAAGTAGTAAGAATTAAAAAAATAAACCTATCTCTATTCTTAAACAGCACAAGTGTTGCCATCTTCATGTTGAAAATCGATTTAATAATATTTTCAGAATGTATTTTATTGGCACCATTAGGCATTATAGCTTCAATCTTATTATAATAGTATTTTAGACCCTAAATTGGGTATGTTGCCGAAAAGCAACAACCGGCATTTAAGGGACATTTAAGACATTTTAAATTTACCGTTTTACATCTGATGTAACTTTCACCAATTTTTACTTTCTATTTTTAATTTTCACTTTTGTTTTTAGAACGGAAATATTATTTGCGCTGTCTGATAATTCACAACTATAGATCATCTCAAAACGTGAAATATATGTTTCATGTAAATATATTTTAAATTTAACCCGTTTTGTAATATTATTATCAAAATGACGTAATTTCTCCTAATTACTGCTTTTAACGAGTATTTATGAATTTATTATTTTAAAGTTTTCTTTCTATTTTTAATATTCACGTGAAAATATATTTGGTGCTAGTAAGGAAATATTTTTATTTACGTTGCGTCAGAATTGACAACAATAATTAAAAATATTCTTTGAGAAAGGAAAAAAAATAAGAAATCAAAGCTTTTATCGATTGGAAAGAAAGCTATAAAAGTATATTTTAAAAATAGATCATCTGTCTGGTTTAGCCGTTTTAATTATTTATTATTTAAAAGAAATCGATTTTCTTCCTTAAAAATAGTAAAAACTTTTATGCATCAATGGACTTACTATCAAACTTTCAGAAATTAAAAAATAATAAAAGTTGCACTTTATGCTCGTATTTAATCTTTGAAAAAATTTAAATTAAAGTTACACTTTTACCCCATCTTCAAACATAACGTTACATGATATAAAAAATGTTTAACGAAATGTTTTTAATGCTGCAAGTGATTATCAAGAATGCAAAGAATTGTTAAAAGAAAAAAAAAAGTAACCTTTAGCAAATCATAACGCACTTGAAACTGAATATCTTATTTATAATTTTAAAGAAATAATGAATTGCAAAGAGCTAGAAAGAAAAATGCGAACAATATCAAACTACTTTAGCAATATTAAAAAAAAAGTACTTGTAAAGTATAAGTTGATATCATTTCCGCTCCTTTTATAACAAAATAGATAATCAATAGAAAGTGGAGAGAGATAACTTTGTATTTTTCCACTTTACATAATCCAATGATGAGGAAATGACAAAAAAAGTGTAATTAATTGTATTTTCGACTGAAGGCAAGAAATGAGAAACCAAAAGTTTTATCAGCTGAAACAGAAAGAAAGGAACATATTTTTTTGGTTGGTTTATTGCATGTAATATGTAGAAAAAAAACAGCTTTTCTTCCTTGAAAATAGTAAAATCCTTTATACGACAGTGGAATTAGTATTAAAGTGAATTTTCAGAATAAAAAAAAATAAAAATAGAAGTTGTACTTTAAAGCTGTATTTAAAATTCTCATATGAAATCAGTGTTACGAGTTTACGGATGTTTATAACAGAGTTTTAATGTTTATAACAGAAGGAACAAGTGCGAGTATTATGTTTTTTAAAAACAAAAATAATCACAATTAAAGACATAACTTCAACATAATCTTTTCAGAGGCAAAGTATTTCAGTTGATTAAAATGATTGAATGACAAAAGAAATAATGAAAAATATGTTTGAAAATAAATAAAAGCTCTTCTTCGTAGACATTCTAAAAGGAGCGTTTTATTCTAAAATTTAAGAGCCATGGAACAGGGCTGCCAGTTTGGCCTCCATTTTTAATTCGAAATTTCAACGAAGTTCTGAATAAAAAGGAGGACCCATATACTGTGTGTAGTGTCTACCAGTTGCTAGTGAAGTAACTGAGGAGGTTGTCACAAGATGGCGGGTAATTTTTTACATCAGCTCAATGTTTCTAATTGCCGCCGAAGCTAATCTTCCACCAGTAAATTTTGAATAGAAATTCTTTCCTAATTTTAGCGGTTTATTCATGCAAAATATCTCTCATAAATATGGTAAAAATTTCTATTCATTTTTATTGGTGGAAGTTAGTCCGGATATTATAATCTCTTTCACTCACACTGACAGGAGGTTGTTTAGGTAGTCACAATAATGTGGAAACGCGGGGTCTAGCAACCGCCGTATAACGACTATACCGTTATATATGTTTGCGTACATCCCCCTTCCCCCGCAGTTTCAATTATAATTCTGTTTAATACTTTATTTATTTTAGTGCACTATAATCACACAGTGCAGCCCCTAAATTAAATTTAACATTCAAAAACTATATCGCTTGTATTAATAGCCCTTAACATTTAAATTAAATTATTGTAGTTACTCATTTCTTTAATAAAATAAAATCAGTGATTCAGTCTGCCATTCTACTTTGAGATTTTCTCACGCGAGATTTAACCTTGTAGAAAAACGTTAATGCTGTCTGTTATTAACAAAAGCATTTTAACTTCAGTCTCTTCCTTTTTTGGTCATGAATATAACTCATCATGTAAAATCACCTAACACTTGTAATCTATTCACTAGATTTATTTTCGCACTGCACTTTAACATTCATACCGTTATTGTCATACGTATGTGAATGCTGCATTTTTGTGGCAATGCACGTAGCTAATGTTTGCCCTCGCATCTGTTTTAGAAAATACATTCTCATGGCATTTTCGCCTAACAACCCAATCACTTTTTCCAACCTTGGTCTTTATTTCAGAAACATTTTTATTGTTACACTTAACCGCACTTGTATCAAAGTGCAAACTATCTCTGCACTTAACACGAATCAGGAATTTAGTAACCCACAATCTGGCATCCCTACGAAATTCAAGCATGTAATAAGTCCACACGCATGTATTTGGCGAATCCATACCAGCCAATGTTTTTCTCTGTCCCTTGTGCATGGCGCAAAATACTTGTAGATTTGCGATATTGTATTCCGCCAAGCAAGTAAGTTGTAACTGCGTATCCAGCCCACACCTGCCCTGACGCTGCTCTCTGAATGAGGCACTAAGAATTGTCTTGTGCTTCCCCTCTTGTACCTCTCCCCTTGGCTCTCCATAACTTAATAAAGTTCATCACCTTCGGAAAGAACTTTGGAGTTTTTTTAGTTCGTTCCTGGTTAATCAGTTTTCCTACTGTACGTAATTCAAACGGCCTTTAAGAGACACAAACACTTTTCATACGCTGAAGTAAATTTCCATCAGTAAAATTAAATATCTGTTCTGGGCCATAATTATGAGTGAAATTCTGGATTAAACAGGGGTTTAAATAAGGAGAATATTTCTATTCAATTTTACTGCTGACAGTTTATGCTGGATTCAATGAGCCACTGTAAATTCGGTTACAGTTAAAGCTTCACTGTTTTGAAGATATGTCAATTGCGCCTTATTCATAATTCCATGAAATTTTAAAATTAATAACGGAAAGCTTGACAGAAGAATCTTTACGTTTAAGTAATTACAAAATTTCTGAAATTAAGTAAAGCAAAAAATACTATTTTTAATTTCTGGCTCGAAATCGGTTTTCTGAATAAATATGGAGGCCATGCAACCCTAGCAGTTTTCAAGTAACCGATCTATTTATATGCGGTATAAATGACATAGGAACTAATAAATTATATCACATGTATTCTACAACAAAAACAACATAGATTGTATAATGTAAATTTTCTGGCACCAAATATTTTTTTTTGGCCTTTAAAAGTGTTAAGTTTGGCAACATGCATTTTATTTATTCGTTCTCAAACATAAAATTAAGAGACAAATGTTTTTAAAGAAATGCTTGTAAACAGTGTTTCCAATATTGAACCTTTTCTTATTCAAGATATTTAATACTATTTCCGAATAGTTAATGACAGATTTTTATAAGAAATCAATCGAAAGAAGAGGGTGTACTTTGTACTTTTACAGAATCCAAAAAAATGTAGAAATGAGTGAAAAAATCTGTAATCCATTTCATTGTCCTAGATGTGGAAAAAATAAGAAATCAAAAATTTTATAGTATGGAAAAGAATGAAAAAAGAATATATTTTAAAAGATGATCTTCTGGTTAGTTTATTGGATTCAATATATATATATTTTTAAATTGCCCTTATTCCTTCAAACTAATAAAATCCTTTATGCATCAATGGAGTTAGTATTAAAATTTTCAGTAGTTTATTTTTAGACTAAGATGAGAAGAAATAATTTATTTAAAAATGTAAAATTATAATAAGTTAATCTTAGTACAATTTTAGAATTAAACATTTTTAGCTATCTAAATAAATTTAAACATACAAGATAAACACAATACTGTTTATTTTGAGTTACAGTTAATGTATCATGTCTGCATGTAAACATGTTTGTTGAACATGTAAATGTTTACTTGAGAATTGATAGTTTACGTAAAACTTATATTACAGGTTGAGAAAACTTATTATTGTAGTAGAAAACTTCTCGGAAGCGTTTCCAAAAATCAATGGTAGTAAAAGAAACTTTGTTTTCATAAACGCTTCTTTAAATCTTGAAAATTTCTTTCTTTCTGAGATTTCTAAACATTACAAACTTTTTGGGGTATCATAGGTAATTCCGAAGAGGTTTTTGTCTGTTTTCCTTCTTGGTTATATTATATTTCGAAGATTTTTAAATAAGTGTCTTTTTTTTAGAGAGTTATATTATTTTCGTTCGGAAAACTTTAACTCCTTAACAGTGGCATTTGTTTCCTTTAAAAAAATTAAAAATGGGGCTGGACACCACTTTTTCCATACTAAAATATTTACCTTACTTAATCGAAAAATATCTGACAATCAATAAAGATAAATTTACAGTTACAAGTTAGTGGTATCAAAATGCTTTTAATAACGAAGCAAGCAAAGAGCTCTTGCCCGAATCCAGTTCGGGCCACACTGTTAAGGGGTTAAGATTTTTTTCTTATTGGGCCTCCCACTGGGTCCGTTTTTTAAATACCACTTTGTTCAATAGCGTTAGCAAAGGCATGTCTATGCGCTCGGGGAGAAAGTTTCCTCAACTCTCTCGGGCTCGTGAGCGGCTCCTTCATTTTCATCTTCTGCAGACGAAGCACCGTCCTCTGAATACATAATCTTCTCTACATGCGAATCTACATGCTTAAATAAAAATAGCGGCAGTTGTTGGCGGGGTTTTTCAACGTTTGTATAATCCCTAGAATTTAGACATCCGTATTTTCTTAAAGATTTCTTCGGCTTCATTTAATTTTTAAAAATAAAGTGAGGAAACTACCTCAGGTGACTAACTGAGGCAACCGCTCTACTCTCTTAAATCATTAAGCGAGTGATTAAGCGAAATACGTGAACAACTTTAACTAATGCCGCTAGCAAGCATTAGGAGGGGAAAACTTCCATTTCAAAAAGCAGCGACCAAATGCGATGGCCTTGTTATTTTACGGAGAATGTACACTGAAAACAACTGGATAATCAGTTAGAAGCTGTTAAATAGAAACAACCCAAAAATAGCATAGTTCATGACTTCTACATGCATAATCAGTATGCTTAAATTCCCATTAAGTAAACTAAATATTTTAAATCAGTACTGACTCATTATGTTTACAGAATAAAATGACAACATTATGCCTGTCCCTTGGCAGTAAATAAGTGCTTTAAAAAAGGAAAAATTCGCTGATTTTTCCATTCCCAAAAGAATATTTTGAGTATGTCAGAAAATGAAACAAGTAAAATTTTGACAAAAAATTTCAAAATAAATATGATTTAATTATTCTTATTTATTCATTTTTTTAAATAATTTTTTATATCAATTTCATATTTAAATCACATTGCTTAATCTTAGCATTCATTAAAATTTTTATTTATTTATTTTATTTTACTTGGCATATATTTAAAACTTATTTCTGGCATTAATTTTACTGTAAAATTCGAACAAAATCTTTCTTACAGAATTCAAAATACATAAATGTAAATTAGATCCAAAGTTGACAAAAAAAATTGCTATCAGTTAAATTTTTCACTGTTAATGAAATTTCTGTTTTTCACTTACATTTCAATATCAAATATTAATATAATATTCAATCAAAACTTTAATATACAAGATTTAATTACACATAAACACAAAAATTTTTATACCTTATGGTGTAATTACCAAAAATTTTATAAAGAGTTTTCTGAATCATACAATTATTAAAATAATTTTTTTTTGTAAAACCATATTCATGTTTTAATGAACACAGACATCTTATTTTAACTTTCGTTATCATTTTAAATAAATATTCCTACTCAATAAAATAAAAACATTACATATGATTTTGTTTAAATTGACACTAAAATATTATTACGTATAAATCATTTATTATTATTAACATCAATAATGAATATTTTTTTTTTATAAAACCCTTAATTTTATATAAATATAGTAGTTTTTCTTTTTCACAATCAACACAACAGACAATTTGTACTTACATGTACCTAAAATGTTTGGTTCCCATGTCGGTAAATGAAATAAAAAAATAGTGAAATATATGACTATTTGTCATCTTTTTTTGTTTTTTATTTTAATATTACTTCGTTATTAATCTGCTTATTTATTTATATATTTATTTATTTTTATTATTCATTGTTATTTTTCTTTTATTATTATTCATATCCTTATTTTTAGTTTACTTCAGAACTAATAAATTATTTTAAATGCTTTTAATTTGCTGATTTACATTACAGAGTAAAATAAAATTTATGACAGAATAAAATAAGAAAAAAAGAGAAATTATGTAGAGACATAGGTTAAATGAGGGTCTTTTTTTTTTTTTTTTTTTTTTTTTTTTTTTTTTTTTTTACAAGAAAAAATACAGCAAGAAGAAGAAAACTCCTGAGTCATAGGTACCATTAAATTAAGGTATGTCGTGATCATTTTGATCATCACAAACATACACAAGGTCGCGTGAACGTAATAGGGGTTAGTACATGAAAGTAAAGCAATATTACCTCGTCATTGCGTTGTGAAAATGACAAAGCGAGGTAATATGTAATATTTAATGAAATGGAGAAAGAGAAATTTTGGCAATAATCGCTGGAACGCATTATTTAACGTCTACTTGATCAAACTGTTTTATCTCAAGTAATACGCCAAATAAATACGTAAAATTTACCATAAGGAAAGTTAAATATTAGAGAGACTTGAAAGGAAAAGGGAAATAAAACTTTTTAAAATTAAATTGAAAAGTTATGAAAAGTACAATGAAATAAATACTTAAAACTTAAATGAAAATAGTAATTTTAGAAGTGCATTTTAAAATTGATTGATCACTGCAAATAATTTTTTTATATACATTCTTTTTATGAAATCATACATTTCTTCACTTAAAATAAAGCGCGTACCTGTAAAAAAAATAACATCCTTTGGAGAGTGAAGTGCATACCTAAAATCCCAAAAATAATATAGACAAAACTTCCCTTGTGAAAAGATGACAGAGTCTAGAATTACCTTTTAAATCATACTTTAATAATACAATTTTAGTCACATGCAATATTATAATCTTAGATAATAGTTTCTGTTTTAAATTTTCAGTCGATAAATAACAATATTTGTTTTATTACATAAGTATGCTCTGTCGAGCCCGTAATTAAAACAGATTTACTTTATATTTGTTTTGATAGGAAAAAGGTGAGAATGTGTATGTCTAAACATTTTGGCTTTCAAATACCTATTGCTAATTAAAGCCATTTCTTTAACAACCAAATACCAGATTATTTAAATGTAGTTATTGAATCAAATTATATGTTTCAGGTGTAAATTGAAAATTTCCTGTGGATACTCCACAAAAAAAAAAAAAAAAAAATGAATTTTAAATTTTATAAAATTTAGTAAAACAGAAATAAAAGGAAATAAAATGGAAATATAAATGGAGATAAAATGAAACCAGCATAAATATATTTTTTAAGTCGATGTTATGAAATTTTGGCTCACCCGTTCATTCTGGCTTGAGATGAAGTCATTTGACGGGGACTCAGATACCCCCTTTGTTCTACAACGCCGCACCATTGGGCATTTCTCCTTGCCGGCGAGGGCTTCCATTTCGCTGATTCAATCCATGACCGTCTCTTACAAGGACTCTGGCTATCAGTGACGGGTATTCTCTCACGTTCGTTGTAGCCCCTTTTTGTTGCTAGGGTCATTAGACGCTATTTCATTGGCTGTTATAGAACTCCCATATACCAGATTCTTCGTGGGCCTTCCACAACTTTCTGGAATTTTCCGTATCTGGAACATTCTGCATGACGTAGAGAAGCCTATGGGACAAATAGCTGTCTCTTTTGGAAACAAGGGTGACCAACGAGAAAAAAAAAATCTGGTTCCATTTAAAAAAATGCGTTTATTAATCTATTAATTTAATTAAAATTAAAATTTTGAATTTGAATGTGATTAATGAAATGCTTCAAAATGATAACAAATATTATATTATTATTTTAATAATTATGAAAAATAAAATAATAAGTAATTCTTTATAATTAATATAATACAAAAATAAAAAAATTATGCTGCATAATTGTAAGAATAAGAATAAAAGTATGTTGTAAAAAATATCTTTACAACAGTGACCTAAAATGGGATGACCGCTTTTAAATTTTAGTAATAAGTAAATGGTGCTATTGAAGTTATTCTTGCAGAAGAGTAATTCGTGAAGTCATAAATTTCTGTTTTACGCCTCATTGTTTTAATTTCAAATATAACAGATAGATGGCGCTACATTTTCTGGAACTGAAATACTACTTAAATTAGACCTACAGTTTCAAAAGGCAAGCCACTTTTTTTTTTTTTCAAAACTAAGCAGAATTAATGTTTAAAGCTGACAGAACTTTAATCCAGTTCTATGCGTTATTTTGAGTTTTCTAACAGTTGTAGAAAGTACACCGTCATCTATCGGCGATATTTTGAGCTACACAAGAAAACGACGTAAGGAAAATACCAACCTAAAGCATTCGGATGCTTCAAGGACAAATTCAGTAGCAATCGACCTCCTTTTGTTTTTGAACTTTAAAAACTTTCAGATCATTTTAGGAAACCTTGCACGTCATTTTTGCGCGTCTAAAATAACGTGTTTCTAAACATCTTTAATTAATTGAAAACTCCGATAAGCAAGACTAATAATAAAAGCTTTGGTAACACGAAACCTTTATTTATTTATTTATTTATTTTTGTAATCGATATATCCTATTTCAGTTTGTCTACAGATCAGGAAAAATCACAGTCAAATAAAATAGGAAACACCGGCATTTACTTCGACTTAATTATTCGCGCGATTAAACAAAGATGAATATTTCTATAAGAAAATACTGGTTTTTCACTCTTATTTTGATTGTGATTTTTCCTGATCTGTAGACACCCTGTATATGCAACAGTCGATATATTCTATTTGCAACAGTCTCAAAGTAATTGTGCAACTCCAGTTAAGTACAAAGTATGAAAATAATTGATAATAAAAAACTAAGCAAAAATATTATGGGTGTAGAAATAAGCACTAAAGCGAATAATGTTTCATAAAATTATCAAGCCTTAGCTTAAAAATAGACCTGAAAAACAGGATATACATAAATATTTCTATCTACATAATATACACAATACGGCAAAAATTGTTCTTCAACCTACCGCAAACACTAATGCTGATGCTTTAAACTCTTTCGCGCACACTCACGAGTCAGATTCGTGGTGTATTGTTTTCGCCACATTGAAGAATCAGATTAGAGTTTTACACTGTTAAAAAGTGGAAATTTTAATTTAGAATAATTTACTTACTTTTAAAATGTATTACGAAAACGGGTTGTAATGATATGTTATTATATCATTTGACTCCATGACGTAGAGTAATGAGCACCGTGCGCTTATGATTAGTGTTGCCTTGTGTCTCGGGTAAATCGGAGTTCGGTATTTTAAAGTGATTTTCTTCGCCTTATCTGACGGCAAAAATATATGCGATTAAAGATGGCGAAATAAAGTGTAAGAAATCAGTGGCGTTCAGAGCATTTCGAGCCCTGAATTGTGCGGGCAATTTGGCAACTCTACTTATCATAGAAGAGTATTTCAGAAATATGGATTCTATCATTAAAGTTAAATATGTAATTCACACGATTTTCCATTTGAAAAATGCAATATGGCTGCATTATATTAGGACATGCATCCTATAAAACATTCGTTTGTGAATATACCCAAAATATACTCTTGGTTACTGAAAGATACGTTAGCCGGTATATCACTGTATTTGTGTTATAAAAACTTGAATTTTTAAGATAGTAACACAAGGTTCATACGCTTCAAGGACTTTCAAGTACCTTTAACAAAAATTTTTGTAAAGTAATATTTGCCTTATTTAACGAAAAAAAAACCTATCTTCAGATATAGCAACCAGTGTTTCACGAAATTTCTGGTACTAAACCACCTAAAATCACTCGAATCGCTTGATGAGTACGAACACTGTAATAAGATTTTTATATAACGGAGAAATCAACGACGAAGAAAAAAGCTCTTATAGCTTCCCTAAAAATTTTCCCGTATTAGGTTTTAAATGATTTTTATTTGAGATTTTCAATATGAATTTAATTTTATAGAAATGAAATAAACAAAAACATGATTTGTTTAATTATCATAAGTAATTTAGATTATTTTATTTACTTTTATAACATTCCAAAATAAGAATATAATATTCATAGCTGCAAACTTTTACGCTTTTTTGCTACCACTAAAATTTAGCAGAGATTTTTGCCTTACTTAATAGTGAGATTTCGAAAATTAAATACGGCAATATTTACTATAAAATTTTAGTGGTATAAAGAAAGCGTAAAAGTTGGCAGCTATGTAAATATGAAAAAATGTGTGCCCATCGTATAATAAGAAGAGCAACGTATAATAAGAAAATAAAATTTCTCCACAGCATTTTTACAAAGGCTTATACAAAATACAAGAAGCAACCGTTAGTACATAAATTAATAAGTATAATTAATGTGAACAAACAGAAACTCGTAAATTGAACATGTTTCAAATCTCAACAGTTGGTCAAATCTCAACAGTGTTGCAATGGTGCTAATTTAGCGGATTTTTTTTAAATTTAAATATCCACTACTATTTTTGATTACTTATAACATGCTTAATAAGTCTATAATTAAATAAGGTCTATTAATAATCTCCAATTAATTAATTATCATTGTGATAGATTTGAAATAATGATGATTTGAAATAATGATAGATTTGAATCAAATTTTTCACTCAACCTTATCGCGTTACATAAACTCGTTACTTTCGTCAAACATTATGGTTTGGGTCAAAGCGGTTACTTGACTCCACGAATCTCGTATGCAAGTAACTAGCTCAGCAGCCATGAACAAATCAGGAGAAGATGGACTCCAGAAGAATGTAAAGAAGAAATAGAATTAAAAAAGAAAGAACGTTTCACCTTTTCTCTTCACACGCATTTAAAACGTATACTAGGGAGACTTTCTTTAGTGTAGTGTACGAGAAGAAAAAACATGAATCGGCAACATACACCACGAAAAGAAGGAAGAATGAGAAAACAAAATTTCGCTTATTTCTCTGCACTTCAGTAAAGAATTACACGAAGAAAGAAAGAAAGGATATTAGGTCGTGGGATCAATAAGTGTTGCAATGTTGCTAATTTAGCGGAATTTGTTTTATTCACATATCCACCACTATTTTGGATTACTTATAATATGCTTAATAAGTCTGTAATTAAATAAAAATCTATCTATTAAAAACCTATAATAAAAAAATTACCTTTCAGAAATAATGATAGATTTGAATAAAAATTTTCACTCAATAGCCAAACCTGGAGACAAGAGAAGAAATTCGCGTATTAACCCTCTCGCTGCGCAACCCGAGATTTCACCGAACAACGTAAAAGTAGCAAAATTTGCATAACCCGAGTTTTTCTAGGACAAACAGTTTTCCGTCTAATTGATCCTCCTTGATTATTCCAACAAGTTATTTTTTTTAATTGTGAATTTTGCCTTATTTAATCGGAGCATTTTCCCGATTAAATTTGACAAAAATTTTTGTTTTGAAAAACCGGTGACAAAAGTATAAAAATTCTTTAAAAACGCTCGTCGCGAAGCGGTAATACGCAATTTTTGAATCTATTTTGATAAAACAATTACGCAGCGAGAGGGTTAAGCGAGATTTTTTGTTTGCAGGGACTGAAACTTTATCTTGTATTATGCGGTATCGCGTAAAAACTGCTTGCCTTATGGGCGGTATTCAACGGACCGGGAGAAATCCACGTAATAAGCGGGAATGCATGTTTCCCATCAGTGTTTAAACCGCGTGCGACTGTACTTTAATGCAATATTATATGATTATTATAATAAAACTTCTTGGTAGCTTTATTTCATTTAACACGTTCACGCCGGCGCGGTGGGTCACACGCAATTTTCTCAGAGTTGTCAAATCTCCTGCTTTTTGCACACCACTGTTATTTTAGAGAAAATGTTGTTCCTTTAAATCGTCCAATTGTTCTAATTAAATAAAACAACATTTCCTGTATTAAAATACTGGTATCCAAAAAGCCGGAGCCTTGGCAGCTCTGAGACAGTCGAGTGTGACTCACCGCGCCGGCGTGAACGTGTTAAATTTTATATGATATCCCACAATTTGACTTTTAAAATGTTTTTACAGTGTTGTGTAAACAGATTTTAATAGCGTACATAACGGAAAGCGGCATTTGTACTTCAAGAAGTGAATTCAAGCATTCATTTTACGGCCCATACGCAAGCTATAACGCAAATGTACCTGTATCCCTCAATTCCAAATTTGAAGAAGTACCTTAACCACTTCAAAGGCGGTTGTTCATTTTTGAGCCACTTAATTTTAATTATTATATGCCACTCGGCACCAAAATATTGAAATGAAAAATTTCCCTTTATTAATACGTTCACGGCCATAA
This sequence comes from Maratus speciosus, assembly GCA_963932465.1. Classification (NCBI taxonomy): domain Eukaryota; kingdom Metazoa; phylum Arthropoda; class Arachnida; order Araneae; family Salticidae; genus Maratus; species Maratus speciosus. The sequence continues at coordinate 65,299,345 of OZ010793.1, read as the reverse complement.
GCGTCACCGGTGAGTCTCAAATTGTTTTCATTTTGTGCCGTATGTGTCAAACGTGGATCACAGGTATTTTTCCATATAATATTAAACAAGTAAGAAAATTCATGCGTTAAGCATAGATTATGAAACACTTTCCAACTATACCTGTATGCTTTAACAAAACCTCGTTATTTACGGAAATAAGGTAAGTAAGCTAACTAAGTAAACATTTTAGAAAACACATAAAACATTTAAAAAACTAATTTCAGTAGTTGCCGTACGTAGCAAGTATATATTCTAATTCTTTTAAACAGCCCTGTATGTGATCTGTAAGTTGATATATATGTTACATAATGGGGAAATTTAGTTTAGCAAGAAAGCGCATAACAGTTTGAAATTTCTCTTTCATTTTATTTTTGTACAACCCTGTAGTTAACCTAGTGTCTTTATTACACGGCTCCATTTAGCTAAAGTTTAATTCAAAGTAAAACACTCTTAAAACTACTGAAATCACATTTCCAGAAATTATCCTTCATAGACGGCCATGTAACCAATTATTTGCGTGACCCTGTATATCATTTTATCTTTGTTCAACAAACATTTCTTAGTAAACTAAATGCAGTTCGGCTTAAAAATGCATCACTCATTTAAAAACCAACTTTAAGCAATTTGCAATCACACCCAATAACCCTTACGAATTCTTTTGTGTAGACCTGTATATGAATTACAGCATTTATACACAACATATACTACGCATAAATATAGTGAAACATAAAAGCACATAACATAATTAAAAATGCATTCCCAGCAATCATTGCTACTGTACAGTACTTCGGATACAATATAATATCTGAAATATTTTGTGTGTCCTTGTAAATACTATGCATTTCGTATTATACATGAAATTAGTTATAGTAAATATCAGCGAAATATATATCAATTTCATTATACATGAAATAATTTAATATCATTAAAATGTGCCGCAAACAATTCCCTCCACCCCTATATCATTATGTAACGGAATTCTTTTGTGTGGCCCCGTAAATGAATAATAACTATTATTTCCCCGCATATTCTACAGATTGCATATTTTAGTGCACTTAATAAATGTATATCAATTTTATTATGTTTAAAAGCATGTAACATCATTAAAAATAATTTTAAACGTTTTTTCCCCATAGGCAGTAATGTAACGGAAAACTTTTGACTGTCCCTGTAAATGAACTAAACATGGTAGAAACATCATTTTAAATAGGGAACATGGTACATAGGTACATAGGTACATAGGTAAAAATTAATAACATTCAAAAATTTCAGGGCAATCCGAGGATATTTACGGGAGTTAGAGCGCGGAAAAACGGCCAGACAAACCGAAGTCATAAACACTTTTCAACTTCGTTGGAATGTGTTAATAAAGATCATTGTAAATTTTGCCTTGTTTAATCCTAGCATTTTCCCGATTCAATTAGGAAAAATTTTCTGTTTTGAAAAATCGGTGATAAAAGATAAAAATTTCTGTAAAAGACGCTCGTTCCGAAAGAGGTTTAAAACTTTATCACTTTCAATTCCTGTTGAGGCAGAGAACATGATAAATTCGTAAAGAAAAGCTTTCACTTATTTTGAAATAAATTTGCTTGTAAATTATTCACTCATTTCAGCATTTTATGAATAGAAGTACATTACCCCTGAAAGGGTTAACCGTGGCCTTAATTTTACGCGCGTTAGTTTATAGTTGTTGTAACAAAAGTTGACAGTAAAAGTACTAGTATGTTGTGGCCATCACAAAAAGTTCTACTATATAAATAACGTCAATTAAATCATTTAAATAGTAGGGAGGTAGTTGAGGTTTGATACATAGGGAGGGTTGATACATTGACAATTTTTCTCAATAAATGGCATTAACAGCCTTTGTTACCGATGTAAAGGCTTCTTTTATTAGCAGTGGCCATCATTAGCAGTGAAAAACTGACAGCGTGTTTTTTCTTTTTCTTTTGAAGATTTTTGGAGTGTCAATGTAATTTTTTAAAAATACTGATTTTCTTTCATAACTCTTAATATTGTGAAGATAACATCTTGTAATTATTTTTTTGTTTGTAAAGCACATTGTTAGGGTGAGTTTTAGTTGAAAGCAGATTGGCATTTTGCAACTGCATTTATACAAAGTGGTTGAAAATCCAATAAGGCATGATAGAGAGAAATGATACATTAGTGCTGGGGAGAAATGATACACTTGTATATTTGAAATTTAATAGTTTTTTTAAGTTTTAAACTAATATAGGACTGTAATATTCATTATTGTTTTACAGCAAGAGTTACTGAAATTGGTAAGGAAGAACAAAGAGACTATTCATAGACATTATGCAAGTTACATAGAAAAGCAGTGGGATGATACATGGTTAGTTCGATTTGCTCGTCATGTAGAAGGAAAAAAGTTTAAATTGCCCGAAAAGGAAGATGTTTCTATAATTGACGAAGGGCAAATTAAAAAAAACATTAAATCCACCCGATTTTACTTACCAAAATGATAGAGTTATTAGTTTTTCTTTTAACCATTTCAGGGGTGGTGGTATGTTTATGAAACCACTTAATTTTAATTCCCAAACGCCACATTGGCACCAACATTTTGTAAAATATTTTCCGTTTAATACGAAAGGGAAATATAAATAGCCGTTTTCTTATTTCCAATTAAATTTCTTGGTAAATTCCGGTGCTATGCATTTATTCAACACTTTATCATGGAAAATGCTTTGACCTGAAAGGGTTAAAGAAATCTTGCATCTTCTAAATTTATGCTAAATTGTTTGCAAATCAGCAACGTTCACTTCATTTTTTCTTGCAGCAAGATCGCTAGGGGTTTTTTTTCATTATTTATTTTCTAAAAAGTGTGTTAATAGAATTATTTAAATAATAGCAATTGTTTAAATATTTTTGTAAAAAACATTTCTGAAACAAAAATATGTCAATGTCATTTTCTTTTAAAACTTATTTAAATATTTCAAGATTTATCATAAAAAATTGTATGACACATAAATTGAATTGTCTGCATTTTTTTTTTCAGTTTACACAACAATGTATCAAACCTCCCTTGCTAGTGTATCAATCCACCCCAGCAATGGGTAGATTTGATACAGTAGTAACCATTCACAATAATTGGAATATATTTTTTGAATGATTATTTTTTAAATTTACAATATTTTTAATAAATGAATAAAAGGTCCCTTTATAAGAAAACACGAAAAATTTGTTTAAATATAGGTTTCTAAGGGTTGTAAAAAATTAGTAAAAAAAAAAAGTGTATCATACCTCCCCTACAAGAAATTACACCAATTTAGCACCTATTCATATCCAAGTATATCTGAATTTGAAGTTTGAGGAAAAATCGTGCATTAGTTCTGGAGATAGAGATATAGCGGAAATTCTGAAAAATGCAGCATAGCAGCGCCACCTGTTGAGCGATTTGCACCAAAACATAAACAGCACTAATTCATATTAAGGTATACCTGAATCTTAAGTTTGTTGAAAATCCAAGCATTAGTTCTTGAGATCTTTAGTTCTATTGAGAGCATTAGTTCTATTGCTGAAAGCCGAAAAAATGCATCATAGCAGCGCCACTTGTTGAATAATTTAAACCTAAATGTAACTGAACGTCAATCTATGTCAAGGACTAACAGAATCTGAAGTTTGATGAAAATCCGTGCATTAGTTTTGGAGATTGAGCTGCTGTAGAAATCGTGAAAAATGCTGCAAAGTAGCGCCACCTGTTGAGCGATTTACACCAAAAACTAATCAGCACCAATTTATACCAGGGACTAACGGAATACATTTTTTTATTAAATTCCGGTCATTAGTTCTTGAGATAGTGCGCCCACAAAATAATTGTCACATCAGACAGACAGACAGAGTCACAGACAGACATTTCGTAAAAACATGTTTTTCGGAATCTCTGACCCCTAAAACGTGTAAAGACGTCGAAAACCGGAAGTCGAAAATTTTCACGAGTCCAATACTATTCTTGTAAAGATAGAAGAAAGTAAAAAAATAAGTCAAATTTTTTATGTAAATTATTTATAATGAAAAGTGATACGTTTTACCATTACATAGTGAAATTGAACTTAAAAAATTAAGGCCACAAAGTTTGCGGCCAATGAAATTCATTTCCTGAGAATTATTGTATGTTCTTAATGTTTTGCGCATGTGAAAATGCGACGAAATGAGTAAGTCTTACCCCCTTCGTTGATCCCCCTTCGGCAGTGTAAGCGTCTCCCACTCTTCTCGGTGTAGTTGAAAATAATCGTTGGCACTCAGAAATTGAAATTGTTTGCCATTCTTCAAGAAGAATTGATTTCAGCTGCTGATTATCATGTGGTTTATTTTTCGAACTTTCTTCTTTATGTACCGCCACAAATCCTCGACATTATGGATGTCCGGTGAATTCGGAAATACAGGAGTACCATTTTGTTAAAGTCAGGATTTCTCTGCCCTATCTGTATGTGGTTTGGCTAAGTCTGCTTGAAAATGATAAACCGATTGACGGCAAAGTTGTTGAATTGAAGGCAACAACTGATGGCGCACAATGTTACGATAGCGTTGTGAATTGATAGTCCCGTCATATGGCATCATTTGACGACACCAGAATTACCAAAAGACCTCCAAATTTGAACATATGACATAAACGTGCACTCTTGATTGACACATTTTGGGTATATAGCTTCATTTGCTTGCCGGACGCTCCGACAACCGATATTTCCACACAAAACTGGAAAAGGGGATTCAACCGAACGCATCACACTTTGCCATTGCTGATCTGTCCATTTTAAGCTGTCCACAGCCCACAGAAAACGTTTCCTTTTTTAAACAGGAATTAACATAGACTTACGCATGCTTTTTCAATTTTTGAATCAGATTTTATGCAAAATTTTTGTAGCCATTTTTCGAATCTCTGTTTATCCTAAGCTGTACTTCCATAGGGATGTGGAATCTGCCATCGTTCCTGGACTCCGAACAACTAGCCGCGGGCTATTGTTGTTGATGGGCGACCGATACTGTTTCTTGACTACATATCCCCGATTACAACGAAAGTTCTCAAAACATAACGCACTGTTGGTTGAAGAATCAAACATTCCTGCGTATTTGCCTCATTAGATACCCGCTATTAATTTTTTCGATACTTATTAATCGAATACCACTCTTCTTACCTCCTACACTTCTACTACTTTCTTCTACTCTTATTACCACTCTTCTTTTAAAGAACACATACCATCAATACCGGTTGCGATAGTTGGAAATAATCAGGCAATTGTAATTTACGAAAACTTCCTTTAAATGTTTCTGCGGTAAACAATGGGGCTTTCTTTTATATTTTTAAGAAGGAAATCTTTTAACATGTCAAAATTTAAGTGTGTGCGATTTTTTTCTTTTATTCTATGAAATTCAATTTATATGACTGACATTTCAAGTAACATCAATTACAAAAAAGATTTTACGTTTGTTATGTACCAGAAAAAGTATATAGAAATCTATAATATGATTTAGTTTTGTTAGTAAAATTCGCATAATTCTATGAATGTAAAAAGAATTCCAGTAAACAGTTGTTTAAATAAAACGACTGCTTAAATAATGATAAATAGTAAATTTATACAGAGAACAGATGTCGTACGGAATTTTCCTGAAGGTTTCGGTGAAATATCAGTTAACTTCCTGTAAAATGTAAAGAATCATCTGGTTGACCATCATAATGTGACGCCGAAATGTCAGAAATTTCCAATAAAATAAACACGAAACTTACCCAAATATCAGTCGGACATACTCGGCAAACTTTTGGTTGACTCCAAGAAACGTTCCTTGAGAATAATGGGCAACTCAGCTGACCATTAGATCAATGAACGTTGTTGAAATTATTTTGTAGCGTAGCAGTAACCCTTTCATTTTTACCGGCATTGACACATTTTTTCTGATATATGGCTTTCATCGACCTTCCACAGTTATGGGGGGGGGAGTGGCACCACCGTACTAGAATTTGTCATGAAATTGAAGTAAAAAGATGCAAGAGGTACCATTCAACAGGGAATTATGTCTGCTTTAAGAATATAAATACATTTTGGGAAATACAGACCATCAAAATACTATTTAAAACGTTAATTCTCACTTTTGTTACCATATTTGAATTCCTAGAATACAGCCAGACAAAAAATAGGTATATCTTATATATTTTTTTCTTCAATCTTCTGCTTATCAATCAAGAGTCAAATAGTGACAAAATAAAAAGAAACATACGACTGAAATTTAAAATATGTGAATATTTTACGTTTCATTGTCAGATTTGTCTTAATTCTGAGTGGATTTTTTTTGGTGTTTTTTGTGGAATTATGTGAAAAACGTATAAACATGAATAAACATATTTTTAACATTTTTCATTTCTTATTAAAATTGTTGCAAAATGCACAGTTCCTGCTTTCGTTCTGCACTTTTATGTTTATTTCTATAACTTTAAAGATACTATGATTTATTCAGCAATTACCTATTGTATTTCTTTTAGTTTAATGCAAGATCTCAGTTTTTATACCTTTGCATAGCTGTGTAGAACAACATTCAGCTGATCACGAAAAAGAGTGAAAAATTCCGGATTTTGATATACTATTAATAATCTACTCAACGTGAAACTAGGAAATCCAGAAATAGAAATGATTTGTATAAATGAAATGTGATTAAAGCTTCTCCATTTTAAAATTTGTAAAGTAAGTAGACAAGGGAAGAATTCATTAAATAAAATTTTATTTAATCCAAGTCTTTTCTACCGAGGTATAAGAGAGATCAATTACTTCAATACATTACCTGGAATACAATAACGGAAAAAAGTATCAAGCGCTGTATTAATTACTTTAGTGGCTAATTCATACAATATAATTTTGTTTTAGGCATGAAACTTGAAATAAATATAAAAAATACAGTGTATTACTTTTTTGTTAAGTTGTTTGTGAAATCCAGATATATTTGCGTTTACAAATGTAGAAATTTTCAAGCTTTTAGTCAATTTGTTTGCTCGCGCGAAAAAATATATATATATATATTTAACCCCTTAAGCGTCGCACCTGATAACTGTAGGCTACTTTTTTTATTATTATTATTCAGATTGTTTGATTGCCACCACTTTTCTGAAGTATAAATATTCACTTTATTTAATGGCATATTAAATGACGCGAGAATAAACGAATTACTCTATTTTTAAAATCTGGTGGAAATCAAACAATCTTAAAAAAACAAAGTAACGTACACTAGTGTTGCCATGTGGGCTACTTTTTTTTAAATTCGGTTTTCTTGATTGGCACCACTTTTTTGAAAATGCAAAATTCCCCTTATTTACTAGGATATTAATTAAAGCAAAAACAAGGAGAGTTTTACATTTTAAAAAATGTGGTGCAAATCAAGAAATGTGAATTATAAAAAGTAGCCCGCTGGCAAACACTGTCCGTGAAAGACACCATTTACATTCACAAACGGCTCTACAAATTTAATCATGCCCACAACCAATCAGAAATGTGCTTGTTTGGATTACACCTTTTCCTTTTTTCTTCACAAAATTGTCGGTATCAGTAATATTTTCTTCCTCCAATCCAGAAAAATGTAAATTTACGTAACCCGTCCGTTAAATGTTAAGGGGTTAGAAAAAAATAGACGTAATTAAAACAATATTCGCATTATAATAGAAAATATATTCGATGTTTTCAGATTTAGTATTTCAATCATGTTGATATTTTAAAATGTTTATATTTTAAAATATCGCATAGTAACATTTTCCCTGTAATTCCAAATCCTAAACACTGCAATTTAGTTTCATGGTGTAAACATTCTCGAGCGCTCCCGATTCTTGTGCAACATTCAAGTTTGTATTTTTTTTTTTTTTTGGCACCCTAATTATTGACAAAATCGCTCTAAGCCAATTCAGGTTTATTTTTAACGCTTTTGGTAACTAATTAACCCTTTATCAACTGCGTTATGATCTACTACAATTATTTTCATGTAGTTTTTTTTTTCAGTTACGACAATGAAAATTAAAGGATAAACATAAAATAATACTCACCCATGAGAAATTTAATGCCTTAGAGATAATTAATTAAAATTGTTCTTTAAAGTACCGTCAGTACACGATCAGTAAAATATTATCGTAACAGAAAACCCACAAGGTATTTCAAATGACACCAGAATTCTGGTAAAATATTTTCGATATAACGCTTTCGAGCGCGGTATCCTTAAAAAAGGACACATAACTATAATTCCAAAACTGACAAACCGCACCAAGAATATTTAATTAAAATTTTCCCTTTTTAATGAATGTGAAAATCAGCAAGTTCGTATTTTCTAAAAATTTCGGTTATAAATTCTGGTGTCAGGCCATTATTTCATTTCATCAGTTTGTAAACAGATATACTCCGCGCCGGAAAGTGTTAATAAGTGTGTGAAGTTTCAAATGCATTTTTTGGCAAATTCCTGTGTCAAACATTTATTTGAACACTTAAGCATTGGAAGTGCTTTGCCCCTGAAAGTGTAAAAAAAAAACTTTTTTTCGATCTTGTTAGCATTCCTTTAGTTATGTGACGTCTATATTCCAGTGAAAACATCTTCTCTCGCATCTCCACATATGCAATATATGAATTTACATATGCCATTTCTAGCATAGTAAAAAAGAGCCGGTGCCTCAACTTTTTCGATTTCCTATAAAAAATAATAATGAAACAGAAAAGAAATATTAGGAAAAATATTACTACACTACATTTTAGTAATTACATTTCAAAACAGATAAAAACAATGGATAACTACATAGACGAAAAGTAAACAAGACGTTTTTTTCCAACACCCAGTGCACTGACGGTACTTATAAGTACCACCGAGTAATTCAACAGTTAAATCAAATACATCATCAAATACAAATCAATAGTTCACCTAAAATAGCTAGCCAAATTGTATTCCTAGATCATAATGAACACATAAAAAAAATCCAACACTCATCTTATATCCTTTACTGTGTTTGCAGCAATAAAAAGAGGAGCGTGACAATCTCTACAAAATATCGGCACAAAACACATCGACTGTTTCAGAGATAGCCTCCTTCTTCGCTAAAATAATAAACCTACAACTACTGCTGCTATGTATTGGGATAAAGTGGAGTAAAAAGAGTGGTTTTGCAAAGTATCATTAGAAATTAGTAATATTCACCATAGGATGAAAGTTTAAAGTGAGTGGTACTTATAAATACCGTCAGTCGATAAAGGATTAATGAGTGATCAACATTTGTATAACGTTTTTATATCTTTCTAACTGCTTCGTGGTCTTTTGTCAGTCTCGCACGCGAAATTTCTACTTTGCTTAAGTTTTATGTTTTGCACATTTTTTCACGATTTGTTGTTATTATAACAGTTTCAAAGGTCTTGCGAATGCCAATCAGTCACGCAATAATCACAATATGTACTACGTGTCGGGTTAAAGTTAATTTGTTTCTTTGTGGTTGACATACTGTCGGTTTCTAGTTGGGTTATGATTCTTTCGGATCGGGTTTGGGTTGTCCCGATTTTTTAAAAAAGAATCCCTGACTATTTTTCTATTAAAAATATATATTGGAAAATTACTGAGTGAGTTAATGAGTGTTTGAGTAATTAATTCGTAAATAAAAACAATTGAAAAAAAAAGAATTTTTTTTTCTGGTAGCTTTTATGTGGGAACTGAAATTTTAATTTTTAACAACACTGGTTTACACTCTGATATGAGTTTTCATACAAGAAATGAAGGAAACTCGAGTAACTGTAGAGCTATACGATGTATATGTATGAGGCAGTTTATTATTTTGGATTAACGCAAGAATAGAAACACATAATACTCCAATCATTATGAACAATTTGTAGTATATCTCTATATCTTCTATATATATATATGTAGTATACGAAATTTTCGATTTTTACACGCCTGATTGACAAAATTCGCGATTTTTTTCGAGCCCGACCTACGAAATTCGTGATTTTTCTGAGCCCGATCGACAAGAATCGCAAGATTTCCGTGCCCGATCAACGAGATTTGCATTTTTTCCGAACCTGATCGACGAAATATGCGATTTTTCCACACCCGATCGACAAAATTCGCTATTTTTCCACACCCGATTGACAAAATATGCTATTTTTCCGCACCACGTCGACAGAATTCGCTATTTTTCCGAACCCAATCCACAAAATTCGCTATTTTTCCGAACCCAGTTGACAAAATTCGCTATTTTTCCGAGCCTGATCGACAAGACTCGCGATTTTTCAGCGCCCGATCAGCAAAATTCGCGATTCTTAACTGGCTCTGACAAATTTGTAATTTTTTTCCACGCCAAATTTACGAAATTCGTGATTATTATGTCTCGATTTGCAGACAAACACGCGATTTTTTCCACAGCCGATCAACGAAATTTTAGATTAATTCCTCTCCTAATCGACAAAATTTGTTATTTTTCCACACGCGGTCGACGAAATTCCCGATTCTTAGCTGACTGACGAAATTTGCAATTTTTTCTCGCTGCAAATTGACGAAATTTACCGTTTTTTCTCGCGACTGACAAAAACTCACTATTATTTCGCAGCCGATCAATAAAATTTTCAAATTTTCCGCGTACCATCAACCAAATTAACGATTTTTCCGTGCCCGACCAACGAAATTCGCGATATTTTCGTGGCCAATCGGTGAAAATTGCGATTTTTCGCGGCTGATCGACAAAATTCGCGATTCAGCTGACGAAATTTTCAATTTTTCCCCCGGCAAATTGACGAAATTCACGATTTTTTCCCTGCGACCTATGGACAAAAATTGCAGTTTTTCCAGTTATAAATTAACGAAACTCACAGGCCACACGGTAATCCATCGCGGGCCACAGGTTTTGCATCCCTACCTTGAACCCTGAGGGACAAGCAAAAATTATTCTAAATATTGAATTCTCACCGGAATAATCGAAAAATTTTATTTTTAAACCAGGATAAGCAGTTTATCTGAGATTTTCCTCTAAAGTTAAAAAAGTAAAATTTAGTAAATATTTTCTGGTGAGAATTTTGTTTAAGTTAGGTGGAATATGTTTTATCCCACCGCCCCTCAAGAAGATATAAATCTGTAACTGATTTAACCCCTTAATTCTCGCTCCCGTGATATTTTCGGGCTGTGTCTTTTATTCAGGTTGTTTAATTCCCACCAGTTTTGTAAAATAGTGCAATTGGCTTTAATATGGTGTCATTTTACCTGCCATTAAATGAGAAGAACATTTCTTTTTCAAAAAACGGTTGCCAATAAGCAATTTGAATTTTTTAATCCGTAATTTAATGCGACCGTTAATGAGTTAAAAAAATATTTGTAGGCTGCTCTGCAATTAGAATGGCTTTACCATTCAAATTCTAATATTAACTTTTCGTGTTCCAAAATCATTATTGTTTAAAACAATAATTTAAATTTCTTAAAATCAATTTTATTTCTAAAAGTACACAATTGAATTCACGCTAAAGTTGTATAATTTTACAAACATTCATGCGCAATCAGATTATATCTCTGTCTTTCTACTAAATGTTTTTTTTTTCACGTTATTTTGTTTCAGTTCATTGCAATTTCAATAGTCACTTTCATTACAAACATCTCTTTAAAAAACACTTGACTGTTGACTTTATGTTTAAGAATGAATGAAAATAAGTTATTTTAAATTAATGAGTCCGAAACGGGTAGCATTGATTGAATAATAAAAAATTAACGACAGTTTTAAGGGGGTATTCCGATACAAACTGCTTATTTTCTGATTCATTTTAAAATTCATTTTTGCTCTCAAACGCATCAAACTTGGAAATTCTCTTATTTAGAAACTATATAATGTGCGGTGCTTCTTAATTTTTTGATAAATGCAGAAAATACTGTGAAAAACGCTGTCAAAGTTGGCGTTTTGAACCGAATTTTTCGAAGCGGGCGATCTGGGAATGAAAAAAATGGTCATACTGAGAAAATAATTGTTTAAAAATCAAATTCTAATTAATTGAGCTGAAAATGAAATCACACGGTATGTTAAACATGTCTTCAGAAATCACCCCAGCAAGTTTCATGCTTTTACTTTTAAAAATGAGTCTGAAAATGTCTCAGAAAATTTCGAGCTGTTGAGGGTGGAAAAATATTTTTTCGAATACACCCTTAAACTAGACCTTCTAGTATATTTAAATTTCTGAAAATCCATTCAAATACTAATTCCATTAATAATTGATTTTAATAATTTTAAGGAAGAAGATTTTTTTTTTTTTTTTTAATATGAAATGCAGTAAAACCAGATAAAATCTACTTTTCAAATATTCATATTCCATTTTTTTTCTTTTCCAGTCGATAAACCTTTTCTTCGTTATATTTCCGCTGTTCCAGTATAAAATTCATTACAGCTCTCCCCCCCCCCTCCTTTTTTTCTGATTTCCTCTTTATTGGAATCTCCTAAAAGTACAAAGTTATAGTAATTTTTTTGTATTAAACTAATTGGTGTGGTCAAGCTACCCTGCGCGATCTCCAACGTCTCAGTTAAGTGCGCGCCTTCAAACGTTAAAAAAAGATTTCTGAACTAAAGAAGGATACGTTCTTAAATCCTTTCTTAATGAATCAATGTACATATTGTTAATAATCAAATGATTATTTCCTAATGTACAGTACATTTTTTTGTATAAAACTGATTGGGGTGATCCAGTCCACCCCGCGTGATCTCCAACGTTCACAGTTGCGTGCGTGCCTTCTGCCAGGTAAGTGGATTTTTATAATTTTTACCTCTATATCAAGTTAATTTTCGCAATTTTCATTATATGCTAATAAAAAATCAAGATACTAAATAAATTTGCATGTAAATATGTAAATTCTAATATTTATTTCTAAATATCATTTTTACACACCTGTGTTTTTAAAACATCTTTTCGAATAATTTACCGCTTTCACTATACATCATTTGATAAAATTATTATTTTAATACTTTGAAAATAAAAAATCTCATCTTAGGTTGTTTGAACATTGCAAAGACCAGTCTAAAGTTATTGTTAAAATACGTCAAAATGAATTTTAAACTGGGTGTCGAAATGTTTTAGTTTTTGACAATATGCTTCTAATCTGCAGCGTTAAAGGACAATGAATTTTAATAAAAGTTTTCACATTATAGAGGTTTATTGTAATAAACTGTGTTCATTTTTATGAGGATAGCATGTATCTAGTAGAGAAACTAAGACTTTTCAAAAAACAGTCCCAAATTTCGCCAAGTTTTTTGCTTATAATTTGCAGAGTTCTTAATATAAAAAAAAGTTCTTTTTAGAAACTATGACAAACAACATTGTACACAATACCCTGCAATCAGAATTAAAAAATAATTAAAATTCGATTAAAACTGAGCATATTTATTAAATAATGTTTCACTGCGCATGTGCGAATACAATCAAATTATAATGTGCATAATGTATTAGCTAAGTGTATAGAGCAACTTTTGTAAATGTGTTAAAAACTTAGCTTGAAAATTCTGAAAATTATCGTCAATAGAATAGGCTTGAAATCCCTTGTTCCAAATATCCGATGATTAGTGCCAATGTAGCGTACACATTATTGCATGTACTAATATATTTGGATGCAACCCCTCATCTTTTTACTTCCTTTTGGGAACAATGGATTTCGAGCTCATTCTATTGACGATAATTTTTAGAATTTTCAAGTTAGGTTTTTGAGACATTGACAAAAGTTGCTCTATACACTTAGCTAATACATTATGCACATTATATTTCGGTTGTATTCGCGCACGCGCAGTGAAACATTATTTAGTAATCCTTCTCATTTTTCATCCAATTTTTATTATTTTTTAATTCTAATTGCACGGATTTGTCAATAATGTTATTTCTCACAGTTTCTGAAAAGAACATTTTTTTGTATTAAGAGCTCTGCAAATTATACGCAAAAAACGTGGCAACATTTGGGATTATTGTTTTTTAAACCTTAACTTCTCTATTGGTATATATGCTATTCTCATAAAAATGAACACAGTTTATTACAATAAACCTCTTAATCATGTTCTATAGTTTGAACGCTTTTGCTACATTAGTTTTGACAGGATTATCCAAAAGATATTCGTTTTCTTTTTCAATTTGTTAACGGTCCCCTATGGGGTTTCGCGAAAAACTCTTCGCTGAAATGCATGACCTGTACTATTCTGTTTACGCACCTGGAGTTATAGGGTAATTCTTCATTTATTTTTATTGATACTTTACAAAAATGTCTAAAAGCCCAAGTGACCGGTCATCATTTATAAAAATCAAAGTAGTTCTTTCTCTCTTACAATTGATCACATGAACAATGTCATGGATGAAACCGTCTAGAAAAAAAGACAATTTTGCGTAATCATTATAGATGTAATTTTTATTAACATAAATAAATAAAAAAGTTTCTAGTTAAAAGTAGTGTTTTATGAAGAGTGGAAGCCATTTGCTCTTTTGAAATTAATTTCCATAAAGTAAAGGATTTATTTCTAAGCCGTAAGGAATAGAATTTCAAAAACGTCTCTCATTTCGTACCATTTTTTTCATATTGTCACAGAAACCATATGCATTTCTGTCGCAAACGCCAAACAAAATGTGCATTGTTATTTAGAAAGCTGACATATTTTACTATTATTACATAATAATTGCGTCACTTTCTATTGTCGTTTTAGAACGACAGCCCATAAATCAATAAATTTATGGACGCTAATCCAGATATCTCCATTATTGTGATTTTTTATGTTGCATTTTTATTTATTTTACGAAGAAAGTCTCCATGTATATAAAAGAGAGCACCGAAGAACTTCGCCAGTAACCAATAAAATAAATATTGATTGATATTTGATTTATAAATCAGATTTCAGATCTAAACAAAATCGTCTGAAAACAGTCTGAAACAATATAGCCTGGTCAAAAGTTACGTGAATCTTTCGCTAACAGGCGAAATTCACGCTGCAAATTTTGTAAAACAGCTTTTTGCAATTTACATATGAAACTTACCAATTGCGCCTATATTTAAAATTTCAATATAATCTTATTTTTAAGTTGTTCTTGTATTTAATTAAAAACTGTGATTTCTGTACTTTTAACGAATGTTATTCGTTTTTATTTCAAAATATTTTCCATTTTTTATTTTTCCATAAATATTTAATTTAAGTGAAATAAATTTATTTTTGTGTTGCTTTTATTGTATTTTCAAATGCAATCGAACTGTCAAAACTTTATTTAAAAGCGACAAATTGGATCGAACTCATTCTTAACAATTTATTAATATATTTTTCTTCATCAAATGTTGTTTTTGAGACATATAAAATGTCAATAATTTAGCTTCTACTATTTTCAAATCACAGAAAAATCCCTTTTATTTAAATCTATTACATCAAAAACGCATAAATAAAACAATCTTTATTTCCATTTCTGTTAAAATTTTCGACATCTATTATTTTGGAATCAAAACGTTACTTTGTCATTTCAGTAGTTATTAATGAGATTTTACGCTTATATCAGTGCTGGAAAATTGGCGCAGAGGTGGAGCCTATTGACACCACTAAATTTTAGTGGTATTTTTCGCCTTATCTAATGACAGCATTTGTGAGTTTTTATTAACATGAAGAATACTATAAAAATTTAGTGGTGTCAATAGGCTCCTCCTCTGCGCCAATTTTCCAACACTGCTTATATTAAAGATTTGTGTTTCTAATTTGATATTTAATGTTTGTTCTTTCATACAAAATTTTCAGGTATTATTAAAATATAGTAACTAAAGTTAACCTGTAACATTTTCTGTTATCAGAAAAGAAAGATTATTGATAGTGCTTCATCTAAAAATAATCATCCTAAAAAGAATTTTAATAAAAAACGGTGCATTGTAAGCAACCTGTAGAACAAAAAAAATGAAATACTGCGGTAATTGAAATGTGCTGGCTCAAAGATCTCGTGGTAGATTTTTTACTTTCTTCTACCTTTAAAAGAAGTAAGTACTGGATTTGTGAAAATTTTCGACTTCCGGTTTTCGATGGATTTATACATTTTAGAGGATCCTGACAATGATTTGAAGAGTTCTAGAAAATGTCACTCTGTGAGACTGTCTGTCACTCTTTGAGTATGTCTGTCGGTATATGACAAACATTTTGAGGGCGCTCTATCTCAAGAGCTAACGCATTTAATTTCAGAAAACTTTAGGTTGATTTAAACCTTGATACAAATCAGTTTTGGTTTATATTGCCAAACAGGTATCGCTGCTATACTGCATTTTTCACGATTTCTGCAATAGCTCAACAGCTAATGCATGGATTTCCATCAAAATTCAGATTCAGGTATACCTTGATAAATATTGATGCAATTTATGTTTTGGCGTAAATCATCTAACAGGCGACGCCTCCGCAATAGCTCTACCTCAAGAACAAATGCTCGAATTTTCATGTAACATCAGATTCAGTTAGAGGTTGACACAATTTGTTGCAGATTAGGTTTTCGTATCAATCGTCCAATTGGTGGCGGTGCTATGATGGATTTTTCAGGATTTCCGCAATAGCTCTATCTCAAAAACTAATGCACGGATTTTCATCAAACTTCAGATTCAGTTAGACGTTGACATAAGTTATTGCTGATTAGGTTTTGGTATAAATCACCTAACAGGGGTGCTTCTATGCTGCATTTTGCATGATTTACACAATTTTAGCGATAGTCATATCTCCAGAACAGCTCGGAATTTCATATCTTTAGAATCCTCATGAAAGAATCCTCTGTGCTAGCAAATTTTGAAGTATTAACATGTATGAAATAGAAGAAACTTTTGGGATTGGCACATCCAACTAGTTATTTTTTGTTTTACTTTAATAAAAAAAGCAGTTTTTATAAAAATGTTAGAATAAAAAAAATACTTTTTTTTTTTTTTTGGAAAACTATTGTCTTTACTTACAAGGTTTTTTTCTCTTTGAAAAAAAAATATAACATGCAGTTTTCTAAATATTTGTAAAGTATCGTTTATGCAACCATATGTTACATTAGTTAAGCCATACTTGAAATACATGAATAAGGTTTCGTTTTCCCCCTCCCCACGGAAAAAAATTACAATTTGAAATTTTCTGGTGTAAAACAGAATTCCGGGAAAAAAATCCATCAGTTTTGACAATATGTGTGTCATTCTCTTAAAACTGGCAATTTTATGTCCCAGGGACCTTGAAGACATGTTTTTAAAATCACAAAAAGAAAAAGTGATTTAAACTATCAATATTAATCAGTTATCGATATAAAATGTAATTATTTGCTTATTGAAATTGAAATATGATACATTAAATGTATTTTTTAATGCAAATTTCATTCCCTCACTATGTCCCCATTCACACATGTAGGAAAGAAAATGCTTTCTCTGCCGTTGCAGCCCGTATGTTTATAATTATTTTTTTCCCAATCCATTAAACATACTTAAATAAATATTTAGCCATTTAATTACATTTATATTTTATATAATGAAAGAATTAGGGCACTTTTTAATGATGTCCCTAGTATTTGTTATCATTCCCTCACATAACTATAAATTTGTTTCTATTTACTTATAGCAGCACATGCTTTATGTATGTAGGACGGTTTGTACTTGAGTAAAGTGAAGCAGCTATCTTGTTGTTCGCTCAAAAACATTCCTGAAATAGCTGCACATGGCTTTCAAGTACCGGATCAAAGTAAGTATTTTTATTATCCACGATTCCTTCATCCATTATAAATTTAATAAAAACTGATTAAATGTCTTTTTTATGTTGTTATATTATTAGAAATGTATTTCAAAAGATATTTATTAACTGAAAATATACATTACACTAATTATTTTTGCATAAAATGGTTTTCAGAAGTATATCATCACTCCCACACAATCATTCCCTCATAATTTTAATCTATGAGGGAATGATCTAAATCCATTTATACATGTACTAAACAGTAAAATAAGAAAATCTAATGCAATAAAATATATATTAAAGACTCATAAGACATCTAATTAGCGTAAGTAAAGACAATACATTTTTAAATTTTTTATTTTACTGGGAGAAGTTAAAAATAATTTTTAAAAATTGTTGTACTAATTCAAATGAACGTAAACTCTGCTAAATGTTTATCTTTATTTTTTCAATTTACATAGAAAAAAAATTATTTATTAACAGTATGACTTCTAATTATAATTTCTCTTCTTTTTTAACCCTTTCAAGGGCGGTGGTGTGTTTATGAAACCAGTTAGTTTTAATTCCCGAGCGCCACATTGTCACCAGACTTTTTATAAGGTTTTTTCTATTTAACGTGTATGTGAAATATAACATTATCCTTGTTTGCAAATAAACTTGTTCTTAAATGACGGTGCCACTCATTTATTTGAACATTTTAGCAATGAAAGTGCTTTAAAACTAAAATATCAGAAGATCTATCAGGTACAGTTTGGTTCATACTATTTTTTTCATACATATAGAAATAAGGTACTTGTTTTATTAATGAAAACAATAAATGAATATTAATACTTGGAAATTTTTCCAGAGAGAAACATTCGCCTTGCATACAATATTTCAAATTAAAATCAAATTTCAAATTAGTTGCTTAAAAGGCGCAAAGGCCAACCTAGTGAAAAAGATTCCATGCTGGGACTCGAACCCGGGCCATCAGTATAGCGCACTGACATTCTACAGACTAAACCACATGGAACGATACTCAGCCTGGAACTTCTCACTGTTACAGGTTGGCAAGGCTACAAACGCAGCACAAGATGGAATATTAATCTTAAGCCACCGACATGGGGCAAACACGAAACGTTTCGTGTTCATATATATCAGAATTATCGACTTAATTGATCATATATATACATATATCTATAACTTAAAAAAATAAGAATACATCATTAAATTACACAGTTTTAACAATCAATTTTCAGACAGTGAAATAGACATTTATCCTAATTAGTTATTCAACTTGAAAATCAAGAACGTCAATAATTGTGTGTATTAAATGTAGTCCATTATGTAAAGTACTTGAATTTTCACGATATCATTAACGGCATAGAATATCCATCACTATTTGAAGATAACGTTACAATATTAATTGAGCGTAACTTAGCAAGTGACCTGAAAGCAATAACTTCCAATTAATAAATGACAGATTAAAAAACACTTTATTTCGAATATAGTTTTTTATGGTGCATGTCTTTTTTTCTTAGAAAAAAAAAATATTTCTTATTATTCTTGAGTACACGTGTAAAGTGTATAAATAAATAAATAAACAAACATATATACGAGTATACATATGTATATTAGTCTGCTGAAATGTTCGTAATGTTTTCGCTGTGATAAAAATGTACATTTGAAACTAATGGTAGGCAAAACATAATTACTTTTCTATACTATCTATAAGCAGTGTTGAGAAAGTTAGCAGAATTTTTATACAGAAATTGCAAAATCTCACCTAAAGTATTAAATAGCTAGTTTTATAAAACTATATGTGAACATATAAAACTATATATATTCTTACGCAGTGCGAATATATGCAATGATTCAGTATCCATGGAGCTTCGTAAAATTTGGAACAGATGATGCTCTACAGAAAAATGAAACAAGAGATCAGGAATTCTGCTGTTTCAGAATTTAGTGTTGCCCCCGGCATTTTCATTACTTCATTTTCTTCTGGTGGACTGATTGCTTCTATTATTATGAAACAGCCATTATAAATGAAGAGTGAGGTGAAGATGAAAGATCAGCCATAAAAAGTTAGAACTCTGATTTTCTGGTCAGAATTGGGGGGGGGGGGGGGGGGGGGTTGGCCATATTTTTTTTACGGCTGCTCTTTCATCTTCACCTGACACTTCATTTATAATGGCTGTTTCATAATAATAGAAGCCACCAGCCCATCAGAAGAAAATAACTCAGTTAAGCGGGACTCTACTGCAGTACAAAACATATTTCAATTTTAAGACTTAAAGCACACGTTTTATTTATTTATGTAAAATGACGTCATTCGCATCCGCTTAAGAATTCCACATTTACGATCGACTCTTAAACATCTACAGTAAAGCATGCATAGCACATCACTATCGCGAAATAATGCACAAATGTAGCAAAAAGATTCCGTCATTAAAAAAAAAATCGAAAAAAAGACGCGGCTATCTAATGATTCACAGATACTTACAATTAAATATAGTATATAATAGCTCCAGTGTTTTAACAGAAATCATTCGTTTATATTTTTTTTCAAAATAGCACGTATTTTAATTACATTTTCTTTCAATTGTTACGAGAAAATGACAAGAAAAATATATAATTATTATTTTGACACTATTTTTCATTTACTTTCTACGGAAATGGAGTACTTCCGTTGCCAATATTAAGCAAATGGCTCCAAAAACTACAAAAGAAATTAATATTTCAAAAATAAATGGAGATGCAGTTTTCAAACAAAATACATTTAAAATAACTTTTTTTTCCAATGCGGCGGTATAAAAATTGAAAATGTACGATGCTTAGAAGTTTAAAAAATTGCTAAAGAGTATTTAATCGCAATGCTTTGTTTTTCGGCTAGCTTCTGTAAGGTAACGGTATTTTTTGGACACAAAATAAGCTGGGAGAAAGAAATAGCATACCTTACCGGAGGCTAACAATAGTATTAAATAATTAACGTTCACAAATATCTATTTTTAATATCTCAGTTAATTTCAATTTGCCTGAGTTCGTGTGATTTTTGTTTACAAGTTTTCAATCAAAAATGTTTTTGCGAAAATATTTGTATAATATTTATTATTGAGAATGTTGCCGTTGAATTAATGAAACATGTCTAATATAAATAAATAAAGGTATTATTTTGCCTTGTTAAAAATCTTTTATCACTTTAAGTAAATATTAATTTAGATTGTAGCTATTTTTATTTATAAAAAGATAGATAAATTGTGAATAAACAAAAAAAATTAATTTTAAAATCTCCCTGGTCAGAATTTAGAACTTAAGAATAAAAAATCAACACTGTCTCTGACGTCACTGTTGCTGCTCGATGCTCTCTTTCTCGTGTTTTTTTTTTTTTTTTTTTTTTTTTTTTTTTTTTATCGTTTCTCTCTATATGCATGCGCTTTCTCTCTTACTTTAGAGTACGGTGCTTTCAACAGATGTACAACGGATCACGGCTGGCTCGCATAAAATATTTTACTAGCCAGTATCATAAAAAAAATAACGAATTAAGAATTTCTTCGATATTGAAAAACATTTTCGAAGCTCTTCCAAGGTTCGTACGGGTCCTAGAATTTTTAGACTAAGAAATTATTCGGTCCCAGTATTTTTTTATGGAAAATCTCTCCTTAAATAAGGTGAAATTTTGTCCATTTAAATTAGTTATATTTTTCTATAAAAAAATACTGATATTTCGCCTTGAAAATAACGGTACCCGTACATTTCTGTCCTTATATGAGCAAATCCTTCTTTAGGTGAAACATGATAACGAAAGCAGGCGAAGAGCCTTTCTAGAAACATAATTTTCTTTGAACACAAATGACGGCGAAGTGATTTTTTTCTTTTGGCGCCGCAAAAATCTGGTATTCTGGTAAAATCTGGTATCTTCAGTTTGCTAATAGTTACCAATGGTTTTACTATAATTTCTCGCATTGATGTTCTTGTATGCTTACTCATGTGTCACTATGGTATTACTGCAGTAAACACAATGTTACTAGCATATTTCGCTCTCATGGATGCTACTCTGTGGATTGATTTTATTATTGTCATGTACAAACTGCTACTACTATTACCAAATGTGGTAATTGTAAGATACTTCTGCGGATAAATTTGAGTACTAGGTGGAAATATAAAAAAAATTAAAAGTTTTCTCGAGAATGAAGAAGAAAATGAGAATTCTGCGCTTCTGCAGTGCTTATACGCCGCACACCCTATGTGTCATAGATGCATACACATTTATTATTACAGGCGTTTATTGTATGGCACGCGAAACATATAGAATTTATTAATGTGCCTTTCTTCAATGCTTACTCATATGTCTCTATGGTATTATTACTGCAGTAAATACAGTGTTACTAGTATCTCTCGCTCTCATGGATGTTACTCTAGAGATTGGTTTTATTATTACCACGTATTAACTGCTACTACTATTACTAAATGTTGTAATTGTAAGATATTTCTGCTGCTAAATTTCAGTACTATGTGGAAATATAAAAAATAAATAAAATGTTTTATCGTGAATGAAGAAAAAAAAAAGAAAATTCTGCGATTCTGCAGTGCTTATACACCACACAACATTAAGCATTTATTGATGTAACACTTGAAAGTTAAAATGATAAGCTTCAATTTTTAAAATGCTTCTTGTGGTCTATTACGTATTCAGGCCTTGGAGCAGTCTCCTAATAACCTCTTAACAGTTTCTTTTCCTTTTTTGGGCAAATAAATTTTAAAAAATAGGGACTTGACACCGCTATTTTGTACTAAAATGTTTTACTTATATAATCGAAAAATGTCTGCCCAATTAATATAGCAAAGATTACAGTTAAAATTAAGTGGTATCTCAGTCTTTACCAAAATCAAGTAATGAAGCAAGCAAATTCTTTTTGCGCGGACGGCTTTCCGGTAAAACTGTTAACCCTTTCCGGCGCGGTGTCCTTAAAACAGGACACGTAATTTTAATTCCAAAACTGACAAACGCCACCACGAATATTTAACTAAAATTTTCCTATTATAATGTACATGAAAATAAGCAAGTTCGCATTTTCTAATAAATTCGTTTATAAATTGTGGTGTCAGTCCATTATTTCATCATTTTATAAACAGACTTACTCCGCGCCGGTAAGGGTTAAGGGGTTAAAGAGACTAAATCAAAACTTTTGTCACCACTATTTCCTTACGAAAATTTTTGTTTTAGATTTATCTTGTAAATGTCACAGGAACCTGCTTCCCGGTGAGCTTTTCTTGCAATTAATAATCAGCCATAAAAATAATTTTCTAAAATCAGTCATGGCAAAACAAGTGAGTGCCCCAGAGCTGTGTGCGTAGATCACGGTTGCCAGTTTGGCCTCCAAGTTTAATCCAAAATTTCAAATTCATTCCGTAAATTTCGAAAGAATTTTATGTACATTTAGAGATTGCTTAATTCCTTTTATCAAATAAAAAATAAAATACTATTCTTCATTTCTGAAATGAACTCGAAATTTTTGAATGAAAATGGCAACCGCGGTATAGCCGGTTTGACACAGGTGACTCTAGTAAACAACCCTATGTTACCAGGTGTCCTGTGTAAATCGGGGCACCAAATGCTTTGTACAACAGTATTTTAACCCCTTGAAGCCACATTGACACCCGAATTTTTTAATGAAAATGTCACTTTCATTAAGTACGCGAAAATATACTTTTTCTTGTTCACAATTAAATTTTCTTGTGAATACTGGTGCCATTCATTTATTTCAACATTTTACGAATACAAGTACCTTGCCCCTGAAAGGGTTATAGTTATTTTCTTCGCCTTTTCTAATAACTCTGCGATTAAAGACAATGAAATAATTAGCTGCAAGTAATTAGTGGTGTGCAGAGCATTTAAAGCCCTGGGTTAATCAGGACACCTGCCAACACTACCTATTACACACCAGAAGAAAAACAGAATTTTTTACAGACTTTAGTGCATATGCAATTACACAACAAAGGGAAAGCAGAATTTTTTTACGGCTTGAAATATATGCAATTACACACCAGAAGAAAAGCCTGTATTTTTTCGGTCCGAAATATATGCAACGTTAATTTACTAGCATTGTTCTGATAACCCATTCGGCACGGGAGTATTTTACGAAATTTTTAATCTTTTGTCACCGTTTTTTAAAAACTTAAATTTGTGCCTTCTTGAATCGAGAAAAAGAGCCGATTAAATAAGACAAATTTTACAGTACAATTTTACTGGTGAGGAAAAACAAGGATTCTGAGCACTTCATGCGGCACGTATACGTGTCGCTCGTCCCCAAGGGGTTAAACTAAGTACTTTATGTAACTATGTACTATCAATCTATATTATAAAGGACAAACATATCTGTGCGTAACGCATACGTCATTTTGCGAATGGCAACACTTTGAAATTTTAAATAAAATTTTGGTTTTGCAATTTTCTCTACTGCAAATTTTAAAACTTTTAAACATCGGACATTTTGAATTTTTACACAGTCGTATAAGGAAAAAAATTATCTTTTAAATGCAATTTGTTTGAAAGCTGTATCTCAATTTATTTTTGAGATATTAATTTTTTTGTAGTTTCTAATACCATTTTTCTTATCGTGGCAACAAAAGTACCCCATTTCTATTGTAAGTAAACGGAAAATAGTCCAAAATAGGAGATATTGTATCTTTTTGTTGCCATTTTCTCATAAAACCTGAAAAAAAAAATTAATTAAAATATGGGCTATGTCAAGAATATTGTCTGTTATTCCTTGATAATGACATCATATACATAATTTTCTATAGACGAAGTTTAAGACTGTATTGTAAAAGTGGATTGCTTTAGCGGATGCATATGACGTCATTTTATGAAAAAAAAAACTTTATTTTAATTCTTAAACCTGAATTATGTTTTGTAGAAGTTTTCACAGCCCAGCTGCTTTGAAATTCTTCACAGGTGAAAATGCTTCATTTTTGAGAATAATGTAATCAAGATCACACACTGATAAAACGCAATATTTTACAAAAATTTAGAATGTCTTTATAAATGAGAGGTGCCATGCAAATAATAGAGAATTGTATTACACAAAATTGATGATTCTCGCCTGGATGGATTTGCTTCGCCGAGTTAGACTAGCAAACAAATAATTCGTTGTTTAAAATAATACAGTGGTGGAAAATTGGCGCAGAGGTGGAGCCTATTGACACCACTAAATTATAGTAGTATTTTGCCTCTTATCTAATGATCAAATTTCTGAGTTTTTATTAAACTAAATAATACCATAAAAATTTAGTGGTGTCAATAGGCTCCGCCTCTGCGCCAATTTTCCACCACTGAATAATATCATGTTCCTAAAGTTTTTGTCCAAAATTCTCTCGAATAATAAAATTTTAATGCTATTCTTTAGAACATTCCACTATAATTTTGTCAAAATAACATAATTTGCTTAATTTAATTTTACCTAATTTTATATAATCTATATATTTAAAACACAAGTTTGTTTTTTAGTCATCCGCCCTTATCTTTCGGCTGAACCTATTTTACTAATATTTTTTTTTAAACTAAAAGCTCTTCATTTGTAGATGTGATCGCACTATCTGTTTTTTTTAAATCCCCACTTTTATATTTTAATTTTAAAAGCATTTTATGAAATTTCTTCAAAATGGCGAATATTAGATAGCTTTCATCATTGCAGAAAAGAGAGAAATAATGAGATATTTTTATCTTTATTCATGCTATTTTCTGATAAAAATTCAAAATTGTTGATAAAAATTGTTGTATAGGGTTTAGTGGCGCAAAATCCCATTAGGATAAGAATATTATATTAGGTGCATAATAAAGGAAAAATTTTGAAAACACGCATTTTTCCTCATAAATTTTCTATACTGTTTTTCCTTTTGCATGTGTACTGATACTAAGTTTCAGACACTAGGCAAAATGTTTATTTAAGTGAAAATGAAGTCATATTTTAAAAAAAAAACGATCATTTTCTTAGATAAAACTAAACATTTTAACACAAATGCGTCTAAAAAACATAAATTACGGAAAATTTTACTCTCCGGAATTGAGATTAGAATCTCAAGTAAAGAGTGCGTCTGTTCAATTAAAATATGTTGCTGACAATCGTGACTTCAAGTTTTGAGTTAAAATGATTTTTAAATGATCAAACAAAATACAATTTTTTTAAAAATGATGAATATGGATATGAGAAGTGCGTATGCAAATTTCGAGAAGGTGCAAATTGCTGTTTTTCATTCCGGAATACCAAACATAAAACCCTCAATTGATAATCACATCCTAATAACTGATCTTTATTATATTTTACTGATTAAGTATCTATATTATAAAGAACAAGCGTATCTGTGAGTAACGCTGGCGTTATTTTGCGAATGGCAACACTTCAGGATCAAATTTCGGTCATGAAATTTTTGCTACTGCAATTTTTTGATGTTCTGATCATCGTACATTTTAATTTTCGTCGCATAGGGAAAAAATTTACTCTCAAATGCAATTTGTTTAAAAACTGTATCTTAATTGACTGATGTATTATATTTTCTAAAATAATTTTTAAGCATGATTTTTTTTTTTAAGTTTATCTTATCACGTGCTGGTTTCAATACATAATAATAATAAACATTTTGCACATAAAGCAACAAACATTTTTCAGCATTTGTTTCTGACTATTTTTGCAGAACGAAATTAATACTTCCTTAAAAACAAATAAAAGTATAATATTAAAAAAACCACTAATCTAACATATTTGTCAAAGACAAATTAACGAAATTAATACTTCTTTTATAAACAAATAAAAGAATAACACTGAAAAAACACAAACCTAACATATTTGTAATCGTACAATTTAAATTTTCAGATCACCAAATAGGATTTTTTTCCAAATGGGATTTTTTTTGCAAAGTTCATCTCAGTTTACTGATTGTCTGTGGTTTCCAAAACAATTTTAAAGCGTGAAATATTTTTTTTTAATTTATCTAAATCGCGCACAGCTCGATTACGAAAGATAATCCGTTTGCCCTTAAAACATGATAAAGAGTTCATCATTTTCTTACGGCTAATATCCATAAAAAAATATGAATAAATATATATCCCTATGAATAAATAAATACAATAATATAAATAAAACACAAATTTAACACTTATGTATAAGCTCTGAAATTATCATAATATAAAAGGATGCCGTAAGTAGCAAAATCTTGTTCAAATAACTCTTAGCATGCGGCTATTAAGAAAATATCGCTTTTGATAAATTTCAAAAATTTATTTAATTGTATAATTCGTATTTTCCATCTGAAAAATGTTTTTTTTTAATGTAAGTGGGCAATCTAAAAAAAATATTGCACATAAAAAATTATTGGTTTTCAATAATAATAAAAAAAAAATGTTTTTACCTATATTCTTTAACCCGGGAAGGCCGGGTACGATACTCTCTAGTATTTTTAAACGTTTAACAGTTTTGCCACTCAGGCAATATTTTTCAATTTTAATTCGAAATTTAATTGATTTCGACTTTATTAAAAATGAACATAATAAAAATTGCTTCAAGCATTTTCGAGAAGACGTTTCAATATCAGCATCAGCTCTTTCTATTGGCTTTCTGCAATGTTGATGCTTCCTTAACACTTTAACCTCTTGCGATCTGTGACGTACGCAGCGTACGTCATGCTATTTTGGTTATTTCCGACAATGACATACATAACATACTTTAACCACTTGGTGACGAGCGACACGTATACGTGCAGTGGTGGAAAATTGGCGCAGAGGCGGAGCCTATTGACACCACTAAATTTTTATGGTATTATTTAGTTTAATAAAAACTCAGAAATTTGATCATTAAATAAGAGGCAAAATACTACTATAATTTAGTGGTGTCAATAGGCTCCACCTCTGCGCCAATTTTCCACCACTGTACATGCCACATTAACCCCTTGGGGACGAGCGACACGTATACGTGTCACATGAAGCGCTCAGAATCCTTGTTTTTCCTCACCAGTAAAATTTTACTGCAAAATTTGCCTTTTTAAATCAGCGCATTTTCTCGATTCAAGAACGCAGAAATTTCTGTTTTTAAAAAACGGTGACAAAAGATTAAAAATTTCGTAAAAGGCTCCCGTCCCGAAGGGGTTAAGCGCTCAGAATCTTTGTTTTTGCTCACCAGTAAAATTTTACTGTAAAATTTGCTTTATTTAATCAGCGCATTTTCCCTATTCAAGAAGACACAAATTTTTGTTTATAAAAAACTGTGACAAACGGCCGAACTATCATTATCAACAGAAAGTTTCATCTTCTGTTTTTGCTTTACAAGACATGTAATCGTTTATCCTCCATAAATAAATTAAAACAAAATTACCAATTAAATTTTTGTGGTGTGAATTTAAAGTTTCTGAAAAAGAAATTCTGTAAGATGTGGCAACATTGGTGGGTACTGACATACAGTCGTGGGAAAAAATGTAAACACCCCTTAATGACTCTGCAAAAAATTATCGTAGAAGAAAGTTACTGATAACACACGATTGGTAATAAAGTCTACTTTTAAATGATGTATATGAAATTGGCTTAGGGGGCCATCTATATATTAAACGAACCATAACTTAATTTTTTTTTCAATAGCAGTACACAATTCTGATATCATAAATGAACTCTACTCCCTCCAATTAGTCTAAACAAATTTTTATGCAATTCGTACAATAAGTTTCCGAGAAATTAATTGTTTAAAACGAGCGTATTTTAGGGGCTATATCCAAACTAAAGTTCGGTACTCGATTGTTGACAGAGAGAGCCCTTTCTTGATCAAGGCATCTTAACCCTAGATCTACCGGGAATTTTATTCAAGTTTTAATAAAACGTTTTACACCAGAATTTTTATTTAAAACTATTTAACTTATTTATTTACCTTATTTTTGTCTGGTTTATATACTTAGTTTATTTTAAAGAAATTTCTGGTTTGAATGAATATTTTGTATGTACCTGTCGGGTCCAATGGACCCGTCTGGTAGACGGAGGGTTAAGCGCCATTCAAGCCAGTGTTACCAGATTGAGGCCTTTTTTAATTCAGATTATTTGACTGTCACCACTTTTTAAAAATAGTACATTCACTTATTTTTCAGAATTTTTAATCTATTATGAAATAGGCCGAATATAGGCCACTATTCTTTTAAAAAAAGGGTGACAATCAACAGTCATTGAAGCCTGCTATATTACAGGATAGCATAAGAAATTTTAAAATATCTAATCACTTCTATCATAGACGGCCCCTTAACCCCTTGAGGGACAAGCAAAAATGTCTCTAAATATTGAATTCTCACCGGAATAACCGAAAACTTTTATTTTTAAATAAGGAAAAGCAATTATTCAACGATTGTCTTCCAAGGTTAAAAATATAAAATTTAGTTAAAATTTTCTGGTGAGAATTAGGTGGGATATATTTTATCCCACCGTCCCCCATTATTTTGCCGTTTTTTAAGCATAATTTGAAAACTACTTGGAAGAAAAATGTGAAATTTAAAATTTCCATAAAGTAGGACTCAATAAATCTAAATCAATAAAAAAATCGTAGGTAAAAATTCTTAATTTTTTCAAATATTAATTTCATAATTCGTAATTCATATCATAAAATTATAAAAATTGCAAATTCAACGTATTTATATTTGGGTATTTTAGAATTATTGCTGCACAAAAAATTAGCACAGTAGGATCATATATCCAGGAGATATTAATGAAAATATGAAAATGTAATTTAACATTAGAAGCACTAAATTTTGGATGTTTATAATTCAAAAAACTTATCATTCAAATGACTTGAAATTTGGTGTCTAGGTATAGTTTGAACCGAAGATTTAAAATATATCGTTAGAATTGTGTATTGCCATTTAAAAACATGAAGTTTGGATTCGTTTTAATATGTAGATGCCCCCCCCCCCCTAAGCAAATTTTATATACATCATTTAAAAGTAGACTTTATTCCCAATCGTTCGGTACCAGTAACTGTCTTCTACGATAATTTGTTGAGGAGTCAGTAAGGGGTGTTTACTTTTTTTTTCCACGACTGTACATCCACTAACAGCGCCAAACCGCAAGGGGTTAAGAGGACAAGGCACCTTCAAACTAATTTTTTTCTTTTTTTTTTAATTGCACCTTAAAAACTATTCAAGAGCAACATACTATATGAATTATAGCAAATATTTATCACAAAAGAAATTTAAAACATATATTTATGGATAAAAATAAGGGATTTTCCGGAATATTTCAGACGTTATCAAGAACTTTAAAATATCCAAACCTCACTTGATATCAGTTGACACTTTATTTACTGACGGTACTTATAAGTATCACTCACTTTAAACTTTTATCCTATAGTGAATACTACTAATATTTTAATGGTACTGTACAAAAACACTCTTTTAGCTCCACTTTATCCGGATACATGGCAGCAATAGCTCTAGGTTTGTTATTTTAGGGAGGAAGGAGGCTATCTTTGAAATAGTCAATGGGTTTTGTGCCGACATTTTGTACAGACTGTCAGACTTGTTAATTTATTGCTGCAAACACAGTAAAGGATATAAGATAAGTGTTGGATTTTTTTGGGGGGTGTTCATTATGATCATAGAATATATTTTGACTAGCTATTTTAGGTGAACGGTGTATGTATTTTATTTAACAGTTGAATTACTCGATGGTACTTATAAGTACCGTCAGTACACTGGGTGTTGGAGAAAACTTCTTGTTTACTTTTGCCTGTGTAATTATCCATCGTTTTCATCTGCTTTAAAATGTAATTACTAAAATGTAGTGTAGTAATAATTTTCCTAATATTTTTTTTTCTGTTTCATTAGTTTTTTTTTAATAGAAAATCTAAAAATCTGTCACACCGGCACTTTTTTGCTATACTAAAAATGGCATATGTAAATTCATACACTGAATATGTGGAGATGCGAGAGAACATGTTTTTGCTGGAAAATAGACGTCGTTCAACTAAAGGGCTGCTAAGAAGATCGAAACCTAAGAGGAAAAAACAAGTTTTTTTAACCCCAAAGCGTTATAAGTAAGCGAAAAAACTTAATGCTGGAATCAGGCGTCAATTAACACAGTTGCGCCACCTTGTGGACGGAGTGATAATTCACATACGCGAGCTTTTAGTGTGGCGCGTATTTTCTAAATCTTCAGTCACACACGGAAATGAATTTTGTTTGCCACATTTATTGCAAAATAATGGCGTAGCGAGAGGGGCATCCAGACGCGCTTGACACCACGAAGTTTTCTTCGCTTTAACCGAGGCACTTCAGTTATTAATCAAGATGAAAAAAACTTTACAATTTTAGTGGTGTCAGTAAGGAAAACAGTTAGGTATCTACCTGTAGTTCACACTCCATCCGCTACGTGGCGCATGACCTTGATAGATGTGACCTCGCTTTTAATCTTGCGGTTACTTCTCCCATTTAAGATAGGACGCTTACTTATATCGCTTTGTTTTAACCCTTTCAGGGGAAAAGGATTTTCAATGCTAAAGTTGTGAAATAAATAATTGGCACCGGAAATTTCCAAAGAAATTATTTATAAATGAGAAAATGGCTATTTTTGATAAACTTATTAAATCGAAAATATTTTACCACAATTCTGGTGCCATTTGAAATACCTTGTGGGTTTTCTGTTACGATATTATTTTATTCATAGTGTAATGACGGTACTTTAAAGTACCACTTTAATTAAATACCGCTAAGAAATTAAATTTTTCACGGAATGAGTATTATTTTATGTTTATCCTTTAAATTTCATCATAGTAAATGAAAAAAAAGTTACATGAAAAAAATTGCAGTAGTTAAAGGGTTAAAATCCCCAATATTTTTCATGCCAGTTTTGTTTACATATACAAAAAAAAAAAACTGTGCACCGAATTTTATATATTTGAATATAAATGTAACAACAAAAAAAAATTCTAAATTTTATGAAATTTTCAGCATTTTTGCATCTTATTTCTGCACGCAGCTACCTTTAACTTTTCCAGTTATATTTACTCGTAATTTAAAAATACTATGCACAGTTTTATTGGTATGTGTAAACAAAACCGGCATAAAAAATATTGGGTATTTTAATCTACATGGATTGAGGTTTTGGACATTTTGAACGTTCTTGACAACACTTAAAATATTCCTTATTTTTCTCCAATTGTTTTTAAATTTAGTGTGTGATAAATATATGTCAGAATTCATATAGTATGCCCTTGAATACTATTTAAGATGCAATTTAAACAAATAAAAAAATGAGTTTGAAGGTTCTTTGTCCCCTTAAATAACAATTATAGACCGGGAGCTGGCAGCACAGACAATTACCTTATCGAGTTCACGGATGAAATTCTAGGATTAGTTAAATCTTGATTCGCATATTAAAACGCAATCGGTCTGTCAAGTCATATCTTGATGGAAAACACCTGAAAACCCGCTGACTCGTAGGATTACCATTGTGTTTTCCTGCTCCCAGTCCTCCATGTTTTCATACCTGCGAGTGCAGGAAAATACAATGATAAACCTACGAGTCAACCGCTAAATTCGAGTTTTAGGGTGCTTTCCACCAAGTTATGACTTGGCAGACCGATTGCGTTTTAATATGCGAATCAAGATTTAACTAAACCTAGAATTTCATCCGTGAACTCGATGAGGTGACTGTCTGTGCGGCCGGCTCCAGGTCTATAAACAAAAAATAATTTTTAATAATAAACACATCATTATTCAGTCACTAACGCACATTAAAATATTAAGTGAGTGTTGTTCGGAAATAATAAACAATATTATTCAGTGTTGTTGAAAATTCAATGTTACATTAAAATTCTTAAGAATGTTTGCAACACAATAAACGGTACTCCATTTACAATAAAAGTCACTTCGGGATATACTAAGTTTCAAATACTTCAAAACTGCTTATATAAGATCAAAGTCAAACAGAAACTTTCAGAATATTTTCAGTGATTGCAGTTTTAGGTAGTCAACATTTTAATAATCTCAGTTAATAATCAAAATGTGTTTTAAGATATTATTTTATAACGCATTTAATTGTTTTTAACAGATTTCGATAATTCGTTAAATTATGCAATAGACATTTTAAATGAAGTATAGTATGGAAAATATAACTCTTTAATTGTGATTACACTAACAACAACACGGAAAATTGCTGAAATAAAACAAGCATCGTAAAAATTCTTGCTTTTCATTATCACTATTACCGTGTAGTAAATTGTATATTTCATATACGACTACTTAAAATCAGAAATAGTTGAATATTTAATACGTGAATTATCACATTGCTAACTAAGCGTAGAACCAACAGTGTGAAAAATGTCCCATTCCGCAGTCGAACCCGGAACCCTTGGAACAGCGGTCAGAGTGCTCTACCATTCAAGCTACTAGGACGATGCCCAGCTTAGCATTTCCCACTTATGTTTTTAAGACTGCAACTGCAGCACGAGATGGAATGGTCTTCATGAGCACAGAAACCTGCGGCCAAACATGAGACACAAATAAAAGCAGCATCGGGGTCTCATGATTCGCCGAAGTTTTGTGTGCTCGAAACACGACTCCATCTGCTGCAGTTGCAGCCTTACTAACTTAAATGGTAGAGCACTTGGAGCGCTGTTCCGGGTTCGATTCCCGTCTTGGACATTTTTCACTCTGATGCTTCTACTCTTAGTTAGCAATGTGATAAATCACGTATAAAATATTCAATAATTTAAAGCGTAATTTCACTGCTGAAAATTAATTGAAAAATTAATTAAAAATCAAAAAATAGTATTTATCGCACATTTATTTCTATTGCACAGTTAAAAGAAACGCTTTCTAATGACTCTCTATGATTTAGAAATACAGCTACTCTTCGACAGGGCGTAAACTGGAGCCAACTAGGAATGCCAACGAAATGACTAAATGGTTCAACTAAAAGAATCTGTGATAAAGATTTTTGTTTTGAAATAGTGATGTCAAAAGCAAAAAAAAATTAGGAATGCTGCTAATCCTGATAAAAGGACATAACCTGCATATATTGTTAACCCGCATAGGTCGGGTCCTATGTCACTCACTTCCCACGTGACATCGGGACCAGCACCTGTTACCATGGTTGCCAGACTGATCTCCAAACTTTAAGCGATATGACGGTTAAAGGAAATGTTGAATAACCTCCATGTCAAGGCATTGCTATACAGCGAATGTGCAATGACATAGTATATTATCATCCAAAAAACGAAATCAGATCTGGGGGAGGTCACACTTTTAGCCACCACTAATTTTGGAAAATTATTGTTATGGCATATGACTACAAGAATTGCAATAAAAATTATCATCACGACGTGTGTTCTTGGAACATTTCCAAATTAAATCGAAAATGAAAATTTTCGTAAGTAAATAGTTGTGGTAAATATATCGTTTTTTTCCCTGCAAAAGAGACCGCTTCGAGCCTGTGAAATTTATAAGGGGAATACGAACATGAGGTTAAAAAACTCCATTAAAACATTTACTATGCTTAAACTTACACTATGTGAAAAATTACTTAAAAGATGGCACAGTATATAGAAAATGTTAAATTTTTTAATATCTTAATTTAATATAGAACTAATTTAGAATATAATATTTAATATAGAATTTAATATTAATATAGAACTTTCAACTATAAAAAACATAGTCTTCTTCAGAGGAATATAAGAAATACAACAGATATTGACGCCTAATTTTCAAAATCCACGTAGATGGTGACGAAATGAGTGAAAGTGGAAGTTAATTTATAGATCCGGAAACATTGAGAAAATAAAACATGGATATAGGGAAGTGGAAAATTACTCGTTTTATTATTCTTTAAGCAAACTGAGCCAAATTCTGGGTATGTTGTAGGATAAAACGTCGTTACAAACAGTATTTTCTTTAGTAATAAATTCTATTGATTCGCGGATAATTAAATCATGATAATTCTTTGAGGGATATATAATTTTTGCGTCTTCGAAATTAAATTGTATATTCTGCTTCTGGTTAAGTCTTGACAAGGCTGTTGTAGGTCGGTTATAATTTAAATCTCACAAATGTTCTTTAATACGAGCTTTACGTTTACGCGAAGTCATGCCTATGTATTCGAGATACATATCTTCTGTTTTCAGTGGAATTGCATATACCGCGGAAACATCATCCCTCGGGATCGGGTCCACTTTGGCACTAATCAGATCTTTCAGTTTTGCAGGAGAGTGGCGATCAAGTTTACGCCAAAGCGAAAAAGTGCATGTCTGAGTTTTACGAAAAGTCCTGGTATGTACTTCATTTTGCAATATCTCATATTACTCCGTGGAGTTTTTGTATTTTCATATGGTTATTCTGCGAGTTGATTAGCTTATCAATAATGCGTATTGGGAAACCATTTTCAACTGCAATGTTTCTAATGGTATTTAATTCATTTTCAAGGTGATCAATAGAGCAAACACTAAACGCTCGTCTTATATAAAAGTTGAACAGAGCAAGTTTGTAGATAAAAGGTGATGTACTTTCAAAAGGAATGGTGCTGTTAGACTTATTTACTTTCCTGTAGACTTTGCGCTCAATTGTTAAGTTTGATAAATTTTTAATTACCATTACGTCAAGAAAGACGATGATAGTTAATAGGATGTTTCCGGGATATATGTAATTCCACTGAAAACAGAAGATATTTGTCTCGAATACATAGGCATGACTTCGCGTAAACTTAAAGTTCGTATTAAAGAACATTTGAGAGATTTAAAGTATAACCGACCTACAACAGCCTTGTCAAGACTTAACCAGAAGCAGAATATACAATTTAATTTCGAAGACGCAAAAATTATATATCCCTCAAAGAATTATCATGATTTAATTGCCCGCGAATCATTATAAATTATTACTAAAGAAAATACTGTTTGTAACGACGTTTTATCCTACAACATACCCAGAATTTGGCTCAGTTTGCTTAAAGAATAATAAAACGAGTAATTTTCCACTTCCCTATATCCATGTTTTATTTTCCCAATGTTTCCGGATCTATAAATTAACTTCCACTTTCACTCCTTTCGTCACCATCTACGTGGATTTTGAAAATTAGGCGTCAATAACTGTTGTATTTCTTATATTCCTCTGAAGAAGACTATGTTTTTTACAGTTGAAAGTTCTAAGGTATTAAAATAATTTAACATTTTTTAAATACTGTGTCATCTTTTAAGTAATTATGCACATAGTGTAAGTTTAAGTTTAACTTTTACAGATGAATTAAGCATTTCTATTTATTTATTTACATTTACTATGATTCATAATTGCAGTTAAAATCTCAATAACATGAGGTCGGTCCATAACGAGATACTAAAAGAAACATATAAGTCTGATTCATAGATATTTTCTTGACGTGGTTTTCTATCATCCATACACGATCTTTCGAATACATTGGAGTTTTTTAAGAGTTAGTACAAGTGAGTTAGTACAAGAGTTAGTACATCTTGAAACATGTATTTGATGTTTTTGAAAATGAAAGTTTAATGAGTATATTCTTTATAAGATTTTATTATAATGCAGACATAAACATATTCTTGGAGGAATGTAAATATATAACTTTTATATATATATATATATACTAGCAAACCCCGCAGCTTTGCTCGCGTAATATTTGAAATATGCCAAGTGATATTTATATGTCTAATTTTTATCAAAAGGTACTAACTAAATTTTTATTTTATTAAAAGGTAATATTTTATTTTATTAAAAGGTACTTATTACTTTTAGGAATAATTCAAAAATTACTATTTAAAACACAGTTTGACTAAACATCATTATTACACTGTATTAGGCAGAAATGAGACTTAAATTAATAAAATGAAATAAAACTAAATAAATGATAATTTAGAAAATATTTTGAAACTTTTATGCTCAATTAATACGCTCATTTCAGTATTCATTTGAAGTTTTGAATTTTTTAGAAACCATCTTCTTACATCTTAAAATTAACCATCATGTCGAATTCCAAGTCCTACCACCTCTCTCAACATAAAGGGCTATGTTGAAACAGGAACTGTCACCATTAATTTGCCAACATTAATTTTGAAATCGGTTTGTTATTTCCTAATATTCCACAGAAACGTAATTTAAAAAGCTTTTAAAGCCCTTTTTTAGAACGTTTGTTGTTCCTGTGAACCCCAGGTGGTAGAATAGCCGGCATAAAATATAGCCTGTGTAGGATCAGAGACTGTTACCACTGATTCGCAACTATTACTTTTATAATCGGTTTATATTCCCTGAAATTGCATAGAATCGTAATTTAGAACTTTTTTAGAATGCTTTTCGCACCTGCCCTTCGCTTCACCCCTTTTTTAATTCGAATTTATTTTCGACGTTCATTCGAGGGCATTTATATTTTATAAGTAACTACCATGTCATATTTAAAGTTTCTAGCCTTTTCAATATCAAAGAAATCGCAATTTAGAAAGTTTTTAGCTCCTGCAACCCTCTGGTGGTAGTGGAACAGACATAAAACATAGCTTATGTTTGAGCCACAGACTTCTAATATAAGTAGACTCCAAATCGGCAACCTTTTCTTGTCTCCGACATCTCTGCCCTCCATCACGTGATGGAAGGCAGATTTAGCGCACCAAACCGGTTTTTCTTCTTGGAATCTCTCTCCAGATTCCCGCCGAAACATCGTCTGTCATGAGTTGACCGCACTTTTGCTTTGCCAATAAAGGGATTACCGCCAAAATACGGCACCCTTTTGGCGATGAAAGCAAAAGATGTTGGAGTCAAAACCTTCCCGAAAGAACAATGGAATTGGGAGTCTACTTATATTAGAAGTCTGTGGTTTGAGCAGGCTCTATCACCAAAATTTGTCATAATTATTTTTTTAATCGGTTTGGTAATTTATAAGTTTGCTTAAAAATTGTAATTTATAACGCTTTGCACTCACTTCATTTTTTTTTTAATTTGGAATTTTCTTTCGACTGTTCTTAGAGCCCCACCAGTGGCCGAGAGGTTCTGCTCTCGAAGCTGGTAGACGGGAGGTGCTGGGTTCGATCCCAATCGCGCCCGTCGGCCTAATCGTTCGGAGTTTTCGTGGTTTTCTTCGAGCCGTGGATCTTCCATGCGTTAATACGGATTAGGTTCCCTTAGAAAGACCCCCACGGAGGGCACTCCCCCCGGGCCTATATCCCTCGTGTAGATAATTGGCCTTCAAAAATCAACCCAACCCAACCTTAGAAAGCAGTTGCATCTTTTAAGTAAATACCAGTGGTGGAAAATTGGCGCAGAGGAGGAGCCTATTGACACCACTAATATTTTATGGTATTCTTCATCTTAAAAAAAAACTGTCATTAGATAAGACGAAAAATTCTACTAAAATTTAGTGGTGTCAATAGGCTCCTCCTCTGCGCCAATTTTCCACCACTGAAATACCATGCCATACTTCAAAGTGTTAGACCCCTCAGTTGTGCAAAAAATGCAAATTAGAACATGTTTTACTTTTGCAACCCTCAGATGGTAGTGACAGCAACATAAAATATAACCTATGTTATAGCAGGGTCTGTCACCATTAATTTGCAACCATTACTTTTGAAATAGCTTTGGTATTTCCTTAGATTGAGTAGAAATCGCAATTTAGATCGTTTTTAGGACGCTTTTCGCGCATTTTCACCGCTTTTTAAATTTCCAATTTTTTCGAAACTGTTCTTAAAGATCATTTATAGCTAATAAATCTGTACCTCGCCTAATTTTAAGTTGCTAGCCCCTACCGATTTTTGATCTGGAGCGATTGGGTGGACACTGGTTGCTCACATACAGTCTGTGTCCAATAAGGGCAAATTTAAATTAATGCTATAAAAAAATTGAACTTGAATGGGCTGCCTTTAAAACTGAGTAGCTACATTTGACGTCATACCTGCTCAAAGATTGATGATTGGTCGGATAAATGTAAATAACAGCTAAAATTATCCGACAGCCAATGTTTTTGAAATTTTCATCAAAGTTATACTTGTTAAAATGATACCGGATTTCTCTATGAAGGTTTTTAATGGTTTTGTTAGGGTTTGGTCGGCTTCTGGGGTCTTGCCAAGGTTTTAGATATAACTACTTAGCCTTTTACGGGTTAGTATTTCGCCATTATTGGCCACGAATTTTCCCTATGGGAAAGTTATTGGTAAAATTATTGAAAAAACTACCAGTTTTATCTAGGACTTTATTATGAATACCATTTAAGGTTTATAGAGTCTTTAGAGGTACGCTCATGGTAAAACTTAAACAATCTCACAAATGTGGGATGTTATAGATTATCCTCCATTTTGTTTCTTAAAAGAGTCCACATAAAGCCAATAAATAAATAATCCATAATAAAACACTAAATGTTAAAATTAAATTTTTTTTTTTTTTTTTTCTTTCGATGGGAACATGATTAGGAGAGTCATCTTCAACTTTTAGATAAAAAATTATTTAGCAGGATTGCCATCTAAACACTTAAAAACGTCATTTTGTTTTTTATATTGGAAATTTTGCACAAAATGCTAAATATCTTGGAAAATACTGATCGTAGGGGTTTTTTGCTGCGCCAGAATCAGCTGCGGGCCGCCTAAGTGAACTTTCGCCCCCTCGTCTATTCCACTCTTCTGTTTGTATCCAGCTCAATTAGGGGCCGTTTGGGGAGGGGCTAAATGGGGCCCTTCGTTATTATTGCTGTTATCTTTGTATCTGCCACATCAATTGTCACATTTTCATATCTACTATTATTCATACTACTGTCACCAACTTTTGCACCA
The DNA here is from genome assembly GCA_963932465.1 of Maratus speciosus. Taxonomy (NCBI): domain Eukaryota; kingdom Metazoa; phylum Arthropoda; class Arachnida; order Araneae; family Salticidae; genus Maratus; species Maratus speciosus. The sequence goes on along the minus strand of OZ010793.1, from coordinate 65,259,913 downwards.
CTTTTTGCCCCCCCCCCCCTCCTTATCTTTAACAATGGCTACTTTTTGCTAGTTGAGCTAGAGTTTTGGTTTTTTCTATTTTAGAGTCATTTTTGACAGTCTTAAAAGTCCCCCATCATATTTCACACTTTTTCCCAGTTCTTAAGGATTTTCCTTAACAATGGCAACTTTTTCGATATTTAAGATAATTTTCTGGTTTTTTCTTGAATATGCTGGAGGTTGCTGTCAGTGTTGATCCCACTTAATTTTTTTGACCTTGCACGTATTTCTTTGCCTAACAAAGACTACTTTTTTATTAATTCAGTAATTCTTCTGATTTTTTCACTGGGATATTACGTATGAATTACTTTCTTGATCCCACCTAACAATTTCTCATTCAGCATGCATTATCCCTAACAATAGCATTTCTTTTTGTTTTTTGGGATACATTTCTGGTTTTTTCTCGAATATGCTGGAGGTTGCTAAGCGTTTTGATCACTCTTAAATTTTTTTGACCTTGCATGTATTTCTTAGTTAACAATGACTTTTTTTTTTTTTTTTTTTTTTTTTTTTTTTTTTTTTTTAAGTTATTCTTCTGTTTTTTTCACTGGGATATTACGTATGAATTACTTTCTTGTTCCCTTTTAACAATTTCACATTCAACAAACATTATCCTTAACAATAGCAACTTTTTTGTTTTTTTGGGATACATCTCTGGTTTTTTCCTGAAATTGCTGGAGGTTGCTGACAGTTTTGTTCCCACTTAATTTTTTTTTTTTTTTTTGACCAAACACGTATTTTCTTGCTTAACATTGAGAACTTTTTTACTATTTGAGTTATTCTCCTGATTTTTTCACTGGGATATCTCGTTTGATTTACACTTTTGATCCCACTTAACATTTTTACATTCAGCATACATCATCCCTATCAATAGCAACTTCTTTGTTTTTTGGGATAAATCACTGGTTTTTTCTCGCAGTTATTGGACATTGGCATTAGATTTGTTCCCATTTCATTTTTTTTTTGTTGTTGTTCTAGCTCACTTCTTATGCATAAAATTAGCAACTTAACTAAAAATTTACTTTAAATTATTTAATTTCTTCGCTTTTTCCTCAGGGATTTATTAAATGTATTCCAGTTATGTTCCCATTAGTCATTTTACATTTCTTCCTATTCGACACCTTTCCCCTAACTTTCCTAAACTTTATATGACTTTCGGGTTGTTGTCAGCCAAGTTCACAATTTCTGGTTCACGGGCGGTCCCTGCACTGATTTTTGGCGCATTTTCATCATAAACATTTTAGTGCACCATTTTTCCTTTTCAGGCAAGTGCGGCGGGACCCTAGTAGCGTTGGGTGAGTACTACTTACTTTAATTTTTTAGGGTATTAATTATTGTTTTCCATTCATCTGGTCCACCCAGTCAGCCCTAACAATATCAGTTCCGTATTTTGTTCAATTGTGGGAAGTCGGGAATTGAAAGGCATTGTTTTTACTGCAGTATTACTGTTGGAGATGTTTGCATCAGTTTTACAATAAGAGTGTAAAATATATAAATCTGTTAACTAATTTACTTTATTATTCTATTGATTCATATTGAAATAGTGCAATATTATTCCTGCATTATAACAGGTGAATTAAACTATGGAGACTATTTTTGAAATCAACTTATGAATGTAATAATAATTGTAATTATAATCTGTCAATTATGGGTTACTGGATTGGTATTGAATATGTAAAATATTGTTTTTTTTTAAGTGCGTGGTCACGGTGGCACGGGAGGCAGAGGCACATACTACTCCCCCCCCCCCCACGCCCCCTTTCTTTTTTGGCATTTAAATTGCTATCATTTTATTTATTTATTTTGTTTCATTTATTAATTCAAAATTTCCTCCCCCCCCCCTTTTTTTTTTTTTTTTTTTTTTTTTTTTACCTAATTTATTTTGCATTCATTTTCACTTAGTCATTTTCGGCAGTCACGACTGCTGGTTTTTGCTTTGTACTTTCTATATACCTTTCTTTCAATGATATGTAGCGCGGGCCTAGCGGACCCTCATCCGTATTATTAAAACATTATAAACAGCTATCTAGTAAAATTTACTATAATAATTATAAAGAAGGATAATTAATTATACTAAGTGAAAGCGCTGTGCAAACAGTATAATCAGGACCGAAAAAGTCACAATAAGCTGATAGAGAAAATCAGAAGTATCTTTATCTACAGATATTATAAAAATATTCACAATGAACCCGGGCGATGCGCGGAATGAAAAAGAGTTGCAGTCGCAAGGAATGATTCCTCTGTCATAACAGAGTCAGATGGGGACGGGATGAAGTCTAACGAAAAAGAAACACAGCTACCACAGCGAGCAAACAAAAATTATCAGTCGGGAGATGAACTGCTGCCATTTGACGCCGAAACAGCATCACGAATGACGATACCGGCTTTAATGGATCAGATGCTGAGACATCTAAAGAAACACGAAAAAGGAAGTAGTGAAAACGCACAAAAATACAGAAAGATTTTGGAGGAAAAAGTGATGGAATTAGAGAAAGAAACCGCAAGACAACACGACAAGGCTGAGAAGGAAGAACACCAAGAACGAGACACGTTGTCGAAAATGGCAGACCAGGTACTAGAATTCATGCACCAACTACAAACGCAGTTAGCGACAAACAAAGAAGTAAAGATAAAGAACACCATGGCATCAGTAATCAAAAACCTTAAGCAGCTCAAACAACAGACAGAAGAAAAAGATCACTTAATAACGAAACTCAGCGAAAGAATTAAATTCCAAGAAGAGTTAATCAAACAGACAAAACAAGATAAAATCGAAAGAGAAGATCAGTTGATCAACGATATGAACAAAATCATACAACAGAATCATGAACAAATGGAAAAAAGACTCGTCGAACATGTTACCACTCTTCAGGCTGAAAACCAAAAGGACTCGATTGACCATAGAGAGGGTGAAACAACAATAGAAAATGATCGACCAACATATGCAGAAATGGCAAATTTTCCACCGCTCCCACAAGAAAAACCGACACTAATACTAACACCAAAAGACAAGGAAACAAAAATGCCAATAATAAAGAAAGTTCTCAATTCTATGAATATGGCTGAATTACCACCAGTAGAGTGCCAAACAACTAAACAAAATAAAATAATAATAACATGCAAAAACAAATTTGACCTAGAACAGGTGAAAGATAAAATCCGCACTACAGAAGATATGGCGGAAAAACTGGATATTAAAGAACCAAACCCGAGAACAGCCCGAGTGATAGTCTTTGGAGCCCCAGAGGCCCCAGTAGTAACACGGAAAAACGTAGAAAGAGAAGCAGACAGTTCACAGGACAACTTAGAAGAGCAACAAGAATTATATGAAAAACAAGTACTCTATCCGGCTTTGGAAAGGGCTCTGAGGAAGAAGGTGCAATATAAGCTGATAAGAGTATTGAAAGGAAGAGAGGGCGAGGAAACCTCGCACTTGGTGTTACAGCTACTGGAGAGAGACGCACTGCAACTAATGGCTGGAAAATTGTGCATAGGATTTAACCGGTGCACGGTTAGACGTTACGTGTTCATTCAAAGGTGTTTTAACTGTCAGCAAATCGGGCATACGGCAAGAATGTGCCATAATCCAGAGGCCTGCGCTAAATGTGGCAAAGGCCACAACATCAAGGATTGTACTTCAAAAAAAGAAGAGTGTGTTAACTGCAAAATAGTGCTCGACTACTACAAGGGGGACCATAGGAAAGCTGGACTGTATGAAAAACATCCATCTTACGATCCATCCTGCAGCGTGTACCTGCGAAAGAAACAAGAAGCTCTAGCGTCATTGTCTTATAGAGGTGACAGTCGCTGCCCGTCTTATAAAGAAGGCCAAAGAACATTAGCCCAACAGCGTAATCAACGGCCCAGCTTTTAAGGTAATCCAGTGTAACCTTCAAAGAAACAAAAGTAAGACGGCAGCTTTTGTTCAATTTGTTATCGACGGGGGGTTCGCTGTGGCATGTCTTCAGGATGCATACATCTGGGAGGGCCGCCCTTGCGCACTACCCCTAACAGTCCCTTGTTACAGCTCCAGTTCTCTAAATTGTCAAATACTAATTCTAGATCAAAATTTAAAACATTGCTTATCCTCTAAAAATAATCATTCCGTATTTGTAAATTTAGAACTCCCACAATTAATTCTATCAGTAGGCAGTCTGTACTGTCCCCCGAAAGCTGATCTTGATGTGGACCTACAGGACTGGCGGTCCTCGAGTAAACTAAGCGAAATGACTCTGGTTCTTGGAGATTTTAACGCCCACGACGGTCTCTGGGGTTATGAGAAAGATGATGCCAGAGGGAGGCTCCTCGTCGACTTTTTGCTCGCAAACAGTTTAATAATCCTGAATTCCCCGGATTGCCTGCCAACATTTGAGGTTGGGGCTAGGAGTGGTCGTCCAGATCTCTCCGTTTGTTCACAGCCACTCTTCAGCAAAATTGGCAGCTGGGAAGTTGTCCCTGAACTTTTCGGCGACCACAGGCCTATCATTACGGAACTCCTTATGGAAATCCCCCCCTTGCCAAAGAGAAGATATAAAACTAAAAATGTTCCTCTTTCAAAATTTTTATCAAAAGCTAAAACATCACTTCAAAAAATTAATTTGAACTTCGCCGCAGCACAATCACCACAAGATCTAGACGATACTTATAAAAAATTTGAAGAATCAGTACAAATTTCGGCAAAGGCCACATTTAAATTGAAACCCCCCTTTAGGAAGGCAAAGTTCTCTTGGTGGTCGCCGAGTCTTCGTGCGCAGAGGAATAAGGTCCGAGCGTTGTACCGAAAGTATAAGTCTTCGGACCTTGATCCAGCTTTTTATCAAACTTACAAGAAAGAAAGAGCATTATACCAACGACAAATACAAAAGGAAAAAAGCTTGGCATGGGACAACTTCTGTAAGAAACAGACAAATCCTTACGGTATTTCAAAAAAACTGGCTTTCCAAGACTTCCAGGACAGCCTCATCAGCTACCTCCCGGACACGGCTTTCCCGGCTTCCAGGTCTTCCACCCTTTTCACCCTAACAGAAAATCTTTTTGGTGCTTCCTCGGGAGCGCCAACCTTCCCGGTTATGGCAAATAGATTAAACAACTCCAACGATCAAACGCCATTCACACAAAGAGAATTACGTAACGCAATTTATAGTTTCAATCCGAATAAGGCCCCTGGCCCCGATGGTATAGACCATCGGATGATCAGGGCCCTTTTTCATGGTTTGCCAGACATATTTTTAAATCTCTTTAACAAAGCGTTTGAATTTAATTACTTTTTGGAGGCCTGGAAGGTGGGCGAGCTTGTCTTCTTCAGGAAGGCGGGTAAGCCCATAGATCAGCATACTTCATTCCGTCCCATTACATTATTACCTATTTTAGGCAAGGTATTTGAAAAATTACTATTACGTCGAATTCATCACTTAATAACAACAAATAACTCACTCTCAGGCAAGCAACACGGCTTTCTCCAAACAAAATCAACGGAGACCGCACTTCAAACCGCCCTATCATACATAGACATAAATAAAAGTAAAAATAATTATACCTCTTTTATCTCACTAGATTTCATGGGGGCATTTGACAATCTTCCATGGGATCTGGTAATTCTGGCTCTGCAACGCTTGGGAATTCCTCTACAGTTTATAAAAACCATAGCCTCCTTTCTTTCAGGTAGACGAGCTCTTGTTGACTGGCTAGTCCCAACAATGTTATATTATTTTTCAAAAGGTTGTCCCCAGGGTTCCTGCCTTGGTCCCTTCCTTTGGCTGGTACTTCTGGAGACACTGTTGGTCTCATTTGTTTTCGAGTTCTGTGAGTTGGTGGCGTATGCAGATGATGTTTTGGTAGTCATTTGGGGACAATCGCGTGATCACTTAGAACACTGGGGCTCACTAGCATTAAACTTCATTCAAAATTGGGCAGACACAAATCACATAACCATATCCCAGGAAAAATCAACAACAGTCACATTCGGAAAACCAAAAATATTGCAGAGAGGCCCACTATACAAATTAAAGGGGAAAAACATTAAAACGGTAAAGGTTATGAAATACTTAGGGGTATTAATTGATCAACACTTGAACTTTTTACCACACTTGGTAAACAAGAGACAAGAAATAACGGAAATCACGCAACACATCTACAAATTCACTTCTTCTTCGGGTCGCCTACCCTTATATTTCTTCAAAATCTGGTACACATCAATTCTGCAGCGTCAACTGGCTTATGCGTGTGGGGTGTGGTACCCGCGTATGTCGTACACACACGGTGCTCGACATCTCCTGGCTGCTCAGAGGCGGGCTTTACTGGTAATTTCACGTGCATATAGAAATACTTCCACTGTGGCTCTCCAGGTTCTAACGGGCCTCCCGCCATTAGACTTGCAGCTGGAAGCGGAGTCTGAGTTTGCTCGGGTTTCTCGCTTGGGTGTCTCAACAACCAACTACTTTGCTCCCCTATATTCTTCCAAATGTTCAAAGTATCGTCTTTCCTCGTTACTTGAACCTATCACGATCTGTCCAACTCAAAATTTTTTGGGAAAAACCCACATCTTCACAGATGGTTCAAAAACGGATTCCGGTACTGCATCGGCTTTTTGTGTTTTCAGGGAAAATCAACTTATTCACTCATGGCAGACAAGTTTGGACCCGGGCAATTCGGTATTCCAGGCCGAGCTGTTTGCAATCCTGAGAGCGGTCCTCTGGGCAGTGGAGGATGCTGACACAGATTTCCTAATTTCTACGGATAGTCTGTCGAGCCTGATGGCCTTGTCAAAATTTGATGTGGACAACTATCTCGTTCTAGAAATAATAGAACAATTGACACACTCCAATAAAAACTACTTTTTTAATTGGGTGAGGGGCCACTCGGGAATACAGGGGAATGAACTGGCCGACCAACTGGCTAGATCAGCAACAGAGGATGATACAATACCAACAACATTTTTGCCACTGCCACCATCTACACTGAAACGTGAATTACAGAGAAGACTACAAGAAAAGTGGCAGCAGCGTTGGATCACAGCAGCGGTGGGTCGCTATACAATAGACTTCGTCCCAGAAGTCTCATCCCGCTTTTTTATTCATAATAGATACTTGTACATATTCTTGACAAACCACGGACCATTTCAAGAACACTTATATACAATAAACAAAAGGGACTCACCATTATGCATCTGTGGTTCACTGGCAAATTCATTACATTACATATTAGACTGCACACTCACGTCACACTATCATGTTAAAAAGCCGCAAAACATGTCACTAAAAGATTGGCTGGTCTACCTGTTGGATAGGCCGCTACTACTAAATCGGATTTGCGAATGCATGAAGTTCCTAGAAAATAACGAACACTTTTTCTCTAATCCACTCCCCTACTGAGGGGAGGACTGCTCTCTGATGTACCAGGCAGGAACCTCATTCTAATTAAAATTGTATTGAGTCCTATGGTTTTTTGAAAACTGTATTTATTAGGGCATAATTGCAATTAAGTGTAACCCAATTCATATGTGTGTTTCTTTCCCTGGCGTTGTGGATCTGGGTGCCATCTGCGGTTATTCACATGGCTTAGGTATCTTTGGATGTTTAAATATTGGTGCATTTATTGTCATACATCATTTATATTTTATCATTTCATTATTGTGTTTTGTTGTGGATGTTCATATGGCTTATGTATCTTGGATGTTTAAATATTGGTGCATTTATTGTCATACATCATTCATCATTTATATTTTATTATTTCATTATTGTGTTTTGTTGTGGATCTGGGTGCCATCTGTGGATGTTCACATGGCTTATTATCTTTGGATGTTTAAATATTGGTGCATTTATTGTCATACATCATTCATCATCTATATTTTATTATTTCATTATTGTGTTTTGTTGTGGATCTGGGTGCCATCTGTGCATGTTCACATGGCTTATTATCTTTGGATGTTTAAATATTGGTGCATTTATTGTCATACATCATTTATATTTTATTACTTCATTATTGTTTTCTTAAGTATTAAAAGTGTAAAGACCCGGTTCGCCCAGAAAAATTGGGTAACCAATTGTGATTGGAAATGTACATAATGTTAAATGAAAATAAATTTTCGGCATCGGAAAGCGGGACGGTTTGGTTCAAGTGTCTTCCCCCAGGGACTGCACTAAAACTCAAAAGCATTTGCTGGGTTTCCCTGGGCGGCCATCCTAGCCCCTACCGATCACAATAATCGAAATTTAGAACGCTTTTTTGCTCCTGCAACGTCTTGGTGATAGTGATACCGACATAAAATAGCATCTATGTTAGAGCAGAGGCTGTCAGCATCAATTTCCTACCATTACGTTTGAAATCAGATTCATTCTTCCTGAGATATTGCCGACAAATCGGCATCTAGAACGTTTTTGGAACGCTTTACGCGCATTTTGCTCCTTCATCTCCTCTGGGATAGTAGAAATAGATATAAAATATAGCCTATCTTGGAGCAAGATCTGTCACCATCATTTTTACACCATTATATTTGAAATCGGTTCAGTACTTCCTGAGATTGCATAGAAATCGCAATTTAGAAAGTTTTTTATAGCGCTTTTTGACCCCCTTTTAAATTTCGATTTTTTTTAGGAAATGTCCTTAGAGATCATTGATATCTTATGACTAACTACCATTCCAAATTTCACGATTCTAGGCCCTTCCGTAACGCAAAAGCCGCAATTTAGAACGTTTTTTGCTCCTGCACCCCCTTTAGGGTAGTGGCACCGACATAAAACATCGCCTATGTTGGAACAAGGGTTTTCACCATCATTTTGACGCCATTATTTTTTATATCGGTTTAATATTTCTTGAGATGGTGTAGAAACCACCATTAGAACGTTTTTTAGAACGCTTTTCGCGCATTTTCACTCCTTTTAAATTTCGAATTGTTTAAGAACTGTTCTTAGAAATCCTTTATATTTAATAAGTAGCTAATATTTCAAATTTCATATTTCTAGGCCCTTCGGTAACGCAAAAATTGGAGAACGTTTTTTGCTCCTGCACCCCCTTTGGGGTAGTGGCACCGACATAAAACATAGCCTATGTTGGAGCAAGGGTTGTCACCGTCATTTTGACACCCTTATTTTGACACCATTATTTTTTAAATCGGTTTGGTATTTCCTGAGATTGTGTAGAAACCACCATTTAGAACGTTTTTTAGAACGATTTTCGCGCATTTTCACCCCTTTCAAATTTCGAATTGCTTAAGAACTGTTCGTAGAAATCCTTTATATCTAATAAGTAGATAATATTTCAAATTTCATATTTCTAGGCCCTTCGGTAACGCAAAAATTGGAGAACGTTTTTTGCTCCTGCACCCCCTTTGGGGTAGTGGCACCGACATAAAACATAGCCTATGTTGGAGCAAGGGTTGTCACCGTCATTTTGACACCCTTATTTTGACACCATTATTTTTTAAATCGGTTTGGTATTTCCTGAGATTGTGTAGAAACCACCATCTAGAACGTTTTTTAGAACGATTTTCGCGCATTTTCACCCCTTTCAAATTTCGAATTGCTTAAGAACTGTTCGTAGAAATCCTTTATATCTAATAAGTAGATAATATTTCAAATTTCATATTTCTAGGCCCTTCGGTAACGCAAAAATTGGAGAACGTTTTTTGCTCCTGCACCCCCTTTGGGGTAGTGGCACCGACATAAAACATAGCCTATGTTGGAGCAAGGGTTGTCACCGTCATTTTGACACCCTTATTTTGACACCATTATTTTTTAAATCGGTTTGGTATTTCCTGAGATTGTGTAGAAACCACCATTTAGAACGTTTTTTAGAACGATTTTCGCGCATTTTCACCCCTTTCAAATTTCGAATTGCTTATGAACTGTTCATAGAAATCCTTTATATCAAATAAGTAGATAATATTTCAAATTTCATATTTCTAGGCCCTTCGGTAACGCAAAAATTGGAGAACGTTTTTTGCTCCTGCACCCCCTTTGGGGTAGTGGCACCGACATAAAACATAGCCTATGTTGGAGCAAGGGTTGTCACCGTCATTTTGACACCCTTATTTTGACACCATTATTTTTTAAATCGGTTTGGTATTTCCTGAGATTGTGTAGAAACCACCATTTAGAACGTTTTTTAGAACGATTTTCGCGCATTTTCACCCCTTTCAAATTTCGAATTGCTTAAGAACTGTTCGTAGAAATCCTTTATATCTAATAAGTAGATAATATTTCAAATTTCATATTTCTAGGCCCTTCGGTAACGCAAAAATTGGAGAACGTTTTTTGCTCCTGCACCCCCTTTGGGGTAGTGGCACCGACATAAAACATAGCCTATGTTGGAGCAAGGGTTGTCACCGTCATTTTGACACCCTTATTTTGACACCATTATTTTTTAAATCGGTTTGGTATTTCCTGAGATTGTGTAGAAACCACCATCTAGAACGTTTTTTAGAACGATTTTCGCGCATTTTCACCCCTTTCAAATTTCGAATTGCTTAAGAACTGTTCGTAGAAATCCTTTATATCTAATAAGTAGATAATATTTCAAATTTCATAATTCTAGGCCCTTCAGCAACACATAAATCGCAGTTTTAGAACGTTTTTTGCTCCTGCACCCCCTTTGGGGTAGTGACACCGACATAAAAAATAGCCTATCTTGGAGCAAGCGTTGTCACCATCATTTTGACATCAATATTTTTTAAATCGGTTTGGTATTTCCTGAGATTGTGTAGAAACTACCATTTAGAACGTTTTTTAGAACGCTTTTTGTGCATTTTCACCCCTTTTAAATTTCGAATTGTTTAAGAACTGTTTTTAGATATCATTTATATCTTATAAGTAACTAATATTCAAAATTTCATATTTCTAGGCCATTCAGTAACGCTAAAATCGCATTTTTAGAACGTTTTTTGCTCCTGCACCCCCTTTGGGGTAGTGGCACCGACATAAAACATAGCCTATCTTGGAGCAAGCGTTGTCGCCGTCATTTTGACACCAATACTTTTTAAATCGGTTTGGTATTTCCTGAGATTGTGTAGAAAGTACCATTTAGAACGTTTTTTAGATCACTTTTTGTGCATTTTCACCCCTTTTAAATTTCGAATTGTTTAAGAACTGTTCTTAGACACCATTTATATCTTATAAGTAACTAATATTCCAAATTTCATATTTCTAGGCCCTTCAGTAACGCAAAAATCGCATTTTTAGAACGTTTTTTTGCTTCTGCACCCCCTTTGGGGTAGTGGCACCGACATAAGATATAGCCTATGTTCTAAGTTGGACTAACACCATCATTTTGATACCATTACTTTTGGAATCGGTTCGGTAGTTCCAGAGCTTATCTCCGACAAATAAACAATTTTTTCCTCTTTATAATAGAAGTATAGATAAACAGATTATTAATCAGTGGAAATAAAAATAATGAATACGCTGTTAAATTCATATGTTGATTGTACTCTGATTAAGCTTTATTACATGCTTGTATTTATGACAATTTTCGATTTGAACATAACTGGATTTTTTTTTAAGATGCGTTGTACATTTCGTGTTGTAAAAAATTTTGGAATAACATTTAGGTTGAAAAATATCATATATAATGTAACAAACAGGATTGTTTGTTAATATTTGAAAAATAGGCAATTAATAATTATTTTCAGTAACAAAACATGTTTTCCACGTAATATATGTGCCAGTTTAGCACACAAGAATATTTCTTTGAATTTCAATTGAAAAGCAATGTCACGAATAGAGCGTTTTTAAACATTCACACGGTAGCTCATGTGAATTTATAATATTTTGAAAATGTCGGGTACTTTATAATGGTTCAATTGATTAAATTTATGTTAGAATAAATAGTTTTAAAAAAATTATATCACCGCAGAACCAGATGATAGAAAGATTGCAAATATGCATGTATTTGTATGTAGTCTCTAACTTTGGAAATTGTGATTTCATTTTTTAGAGCTAGCTGTCTCTGCTTTATATAGTTTTAAATATTGTAGAAAAGGGTGGGGCGAAAAAAATTATTTTTTAAATCAAAAACGGGTAAGGGCCAAAAGTTGCCTTTATACTAGTACATTATCTGCTTGCAATATTACCGCTGAAAAAAATGGCTTGAGTCTGTGCTTTTGGTCCAAAAATCGAAATTTTGGGTAAATTTTGACATTTTTTCAAAAAATTAAAAAAAATTCTATAGAGATGGTTATTATTTAAAAGTGTTATTAATACTTTATTATAATAATGACTTAACATACATAAAAGATAAAACTATATCTTTGTTCTGTATAACTGAAACAAAACTGACAACTTTTGGTGATAAAAGGCGTTGCCACTCTGTTGTGTCATGCAACGAATTGTTGTTTAGAATACAGCTCTTACCAAGTTACTTTCAAATCTACCCAGGAAGTACCAAGTGGAGGTGACTGGATTTAATGTCGCAACAGTGCATAGCTCGACCACCTTACCCTTTGAACTCAATGTTTTATTTATACATTGAATTGTGATTTTTATCAAAGACTGGCATAAGTTTTCTATGTATCAACCTAGTACATCTCTTCTTTGAATCCACAAACTTTGGATGCTGCTGCTGTGATCTCCTTTACGTATTTTTATACTGTTTGTGTAAAAGAAGACAAACAGTGTAATGCAGTGCGGATGATAGTAATGTAATCTATTCAGCCATCTATTATCTTCACTAAGATTGGACCCGATAAATGCATATTGATCAGAGGTTCTGTTACCACAACACTTTTTCAACGAATTAGATTTATATAATTATCCGCTTCAAAGTTGATTGTCGATATTTCAGATTTGCGTATGCCATCATTTACTCTCATCTTTCAACTATTGTATGCTGAGCAGCTAGCTGTTTAATGTGATGGCAATCGTCAGAGAGCATTGAAATAAGAATTTCCTCTGCGTATGCAAAGCAACCATTGTCCTAAATAACCTTTTTTCAGTATTTGATTTTATTCCGTTTTGTGTGTTGTTTAGTTTTGAGTTTTAGATACCTTCTTTAGCTGTGGATTATATTTGATTGTAAACTATTCTGGGGCTAAACTTGGATAACATAGTACTTTTTGAGTGAACGTAGAGACTCTGCTGGGCAGTGAATGCTCATTTGAAGGCGGATAATTATGTTAGTCGTTGTTATCCATTCTGCGAGGGACATGTTTAGAATGAACCATTACAATGGATCATATGCCGCCGCCAAGTCAAATAAATTTCCTCTGCGTCATTTATTAGACAAGATCGTTTGCAAAAATTAGATTCTAACCCACAGGGATTCGCCGGATCAAAAGGAAAATCTATGTCCACGTGCTTATTCCTTTTTTATTTTCATTTTTGAAGCCATGGAGAGTAATTTTCAAACATTATTTCCTAAAATCGAGAAAAGAATACTCGGCACATACCAGAAATACCTGCAAGACATTTGCAAAGTTATTTCATCAAGATAAATATTGCTCAGAAGAACTAGCGAATAGGAACCCAAGAAACTTGTCCTACACAAGGTGGCTCACATAGGTGCCTAAAATTATTCGCCTTTATATAAGCGCTGATTGACCATCAGAGTCTGGTTTATTTACGAAGTATGTAATCCAAGTTTATGCCACAGGATGGTTTACACCAAATATAATCCACATCTAAAATATTGTTCTAAAAACTTATGGGAAATTAGTCGGCTACTAAATATCACAGAAAACGGCAAAAACAAATACTAAAAAAATTATTTAGGACTATGGTAGCTTTTCACATCGAGAGCAAATTTTTATCGCAATTTTGATGACAATCGCCATCACATTAAACAACAAGCTTATCAGCATATAAAAAATGCAAGAGGTAGTGTAAATGATGGCATACTCAAAGATGAAATACCTAAATGTTGTAAAATGTTGTAGGAACAGAACTCCCAATCACTATGCAGTAACGATGCAATTTTGTTGAAGATACTACAGGGCTGAATAGATTCCATTAATTCCATTACATTACTCTGCTTACCTTATCATACACAAGCAGTAGAAATATACGTGAAGGAGCGTCACAGCAGCATCATCCAACGTCTGTGGATACAAAGAAGAGATGGATTAGGTTGATACAAAGAAAACTTATGCCAGTCTTTGATAAAAAATCACAATTCAATCTATCTATTATATATATATAATCCAAACGGAAATTTCGTTCCGAACGCCGAGATTTCGAGTTCTACCGCATGGATTTGTACGGAACTTATACCGTTAGATAGGTATCGTTCCAGGGAAGGTTTTAAGCTATAACACATCATTCTACCTAGATTGGTTATAGAATTGGTACGGAAAATTCTATTATTTTGGACTTTGTTACTTCATATTTCCTTAAATATCTGGGCTCCTATTGGTCGTAGAGCTTAGTTCTCGCGCCAAAAGTAGCTCCGAAGCACCCAAGCAAACTTTTCCCCGCGATTATTTTGCCGTCTTCCGATTTCCTCTAACTCTATTAGGGGCCCGCGTAGGGCCCCTTTAAAATATTTTTCGTAGTAATTTCAGCAATTATCTTAAATTATTGGTTAAGACCGCCACCCTCCCGATTCATGTATCTACGGAAAGGTTGCATGAAGGAGTTTCGTTCAGATACGCTTTCGTTGAGAATAGAGTGCGCTCCCTGGTGGTGAAATGTGGAACTAACATAACGCGATATTGTTAAAATTAGGAAATGTAACAATGCGATTTGTTTTAAACTTTGAGATAGTTCATAACACATAATCTATTATCTATTCTATTATATATATATATATACAATTTATTATCTATTCTATTATCTATTATATATATAAAATCCAAACGGAAATTTCGTTCCGAACGCCTAGATTTCGAGTTCTACTGCATGGATTTTTACGGAACTTATACCGTTAGATAGGTATCGTTTCAGGGAAGGTTTTAAGCTATAACACATCATTCTACCTAGATTAGTTATAGAAGTATGACGGAAAGTTCTGTTATTTTGGACGATAAGGTTACCATTTTATTTCTTGGCGAAGTTTTTTGTTGTTGAAAAAATTGAAACGACTATTACACCTAGAAAAATAAAAGACAAAAAACTGTTACTAATTTTATTTAAAATCTTTAAAAAAGAAAAAAAAAAGAAATTCATTTTAATGAATGATAATATTAAAAAACGAATATATTTTATTTAAACATGAAAGAGAATGTTCGTAATACTTAAAGAATTACTCAATTGAAATATTGCAATTGAAATAATATTTGGCGATTTATCTTTTGCATCAGGTTAAGGAAAATGCATCTGAAAATTGATAAAATGATATCAAGGAAGTTCCCCATAAGCGCATGCTCAGCATTATTTGAAAAAAAAATATAGAATATTCTTCTCATAAATATATATATATCCATAAAAAAATCGGCAGAACCTCTATTTAGCATTCCTAAAAAAATAATGAAAATTTCATTTTTTGCGATTTAGCACTGGATGGCGACACGATAAAATTTTGAATAATACTATGATAAATATTCTTTAAGAAAAACTTTTTCAACTCTCGATACGAAGTTAGTTTAAGTAAGTTTAACTTAAATAAATACATATTTATAACTGCAGTTTTGTCATATACATTTATATGTGCAATAATGAAATTTAACGATCGTATTTATGCCGTTTACAACGAAATTTAAATGGATTAAAAGTGTTTCAAACTCAAATTAAGGTCCGATTCTGAGCATTGGCAATTTGACTTCGATATTGTTAGTGTCAGAGACAACAAGAGAGTTTTATTGCCATGGAAACAGCAACTTAATATCGAAATGGTTAATGATAGCATTCTTAATTAAAATACCCTTAAAACTTATCCAGCCGGTGACACCGTATAAAATTAAATAGCTCAATACAAATAACACGCAATTTGCATATATTATATACGCTTACAGCAAAAATAGTAAACTAATCCACAGTTTAAGTTTAAATTCATTGAGAATTAGTCATTTAATTACTTATTTAACAAGGAATTTATAAATGCATTTCAATCTCTTGCATTTGGCGGGAAAACGTATTGGTTCGCCAAAGAGCGTGGAACGCCAAATACTCGAAAAAATATTTTTTTCCAGATTTTCTACTGGGATTCTACCGCAATATTTTTACCGATCTTTTTTACTTACATGAATCATTTTATTAGCATTTCCTTTTTCAAAATATTTTGAGTATGCGTTTCAAGGAGACCTTTCTTGTGAGTAACAATTTTTATTATTATTATTATTATTATGTATCTCTAGCAGATGTAATTATAAAAATGACGATATTATATAAATAGCAGTTAATATTATAAAAGTGGAGTCAAATATTTAAATTTTAATGCAAACGTTTCCCCTCCCCCCCCACACACACATATTATAAATAATTTAATTTCAGATATTTAAAATATTTTTCGCGTACTTTACTACGGAAACATGCTATTTTGTTTTTCCCCAAACTTATGACTTTTATAACCTGGAACTCAGATCAACGAATATTGTCCACTGTTTTTTTTTTTTTTTTTTTTTTTTACATATATCTCCAATTTCCCTTTTAGAAAAGTCTGCTGTTTCAAATGTTAAGTACTAAAGCTTATTCTTAAGAAAATGTATGCAATTTTGCGTTATTAATACCCAAAAGAAAATATTTTACAATAAAAATTGCTTACTGAAATAAATTTTCGATTATCTTTTTAATTCGTCATCCCTTATTCCGGTTTTTTTTAAGGTTTTTGATATTGGATTAATCTTCCGTAATCAGGTTACCCGCTAATTAGTGTATTTACTGAACTTTTTGGATGTTTCTTTTATATTTGAAAGAGTCTCTGGACAGTGATCGCGATTGCAGAAGATTACATGAAATTTGTACTTAGCGATTAGTAAATTTATGTTTTTTCATTATGAAGCAAACGGAGAACAGAAGATTTAGTATTATATATTTTTTATCGGTAGTTATTTTACTATCACTAAAAAATAAATACCTGGAAAAAAATTTGAAATTCCAATGGTGGCTGGTGGAACAGTATTTGTTGATTTATCATTTTAGCCTAGATAACACATTTTAACCTAAAAAAAAGCACCTGGAATGCAGATAAATTGAAAATAGAAATCATTATAAAGCAAGTTCTGACGCACAATCCTATTCGCTAAACTGAGGGGAAAATTAACGATTTTAGGTTTATTTAGGCAGCTGACTGAAGAATAATGTAATTTTGAAAATAAAAAATGTATTTATTTCTCCGTGTTATTGTACTCTTTAGAGAAATGAAAAAAGGTCTTCGGTGCATCAGAATGATTATTTCGTTATATTATAGCGTGTTAGGTTATTAAGTTTTGTATAACTGACTTTATTTGTCATTTACAAAGAGTACTTTTGGCGAAAGATCTATAATTCAGCCGACAGCAATTTGACTTTATTTAATGGAATGTAGTTTGGCGCATAATTACGTATGTTTTACGTGTGTTACCTCTGGTAAATTTGTAACCATATAGTTTGCAAACACTTCTAATGTTTGCCGTAAAACTTAGCTGTGCACCCGATTATGGAAGATTTGGAAGATTTTGATTGGATTAAAACAAGAGGTTTAGTTTTCTATCATAATCGGTTACCGAGGGGTTTTTCTCAGGTTAACAGTTACATAATTACAAGTGGTATACATATAAAAAGGAAATGGTAATGAAAATGACATTATTTCAATTTTATTCAAACACTTTATTTTTAAAAATCCACTTTTATGCGATTCACATTTCTTTTAATGAAAGTTAAAGACTTTTTGTGTGCAAACAATTTATTACATTTTTTTTTACCGTATTTACTCTGCTGTAATCCGAGGATAGAAAACTGCAGTAGACCTGCTAGAAGACGTATATTACAAAATATAATGTAACGTAGAGAGAAATTGTATTTAAGCTACCAGAACCACACATAGCACCAAGCTGAGAAGCCCGGAGTTCAAGAACTATCAAACGAAAGTGAATAATCCGAACATAATTAATGTTCAGTGGTCACCCTCCGCAATCATTGTAATTATCTCTCATTTTAGTAGTGTGGTGACTAGAGAACATTTTATCATTTCTGATTATCATAACGGCCGTATTGTCTTCCCAACCTCTACTTTAAATACAGGGTGATTATAATTAAAGTCCGACTTTCAAAATGCTGTAAAAAAAGAACCACTGTTCAGAATGACTTCAAATTTGAAATGAATATACTGGGAGAAGGGGGAAACGGTATGGCATAAGAAACAAAATTCCAAAGTGTCTCAATAGATGGCGCTGTAAGCGGATTAACTAAAGTGGATTCGGCGTCAACTGACATTTTTAATCGAAATATGACGGTTTTGTCATGAGTTGCACAGTAAACCAACCGTACTGTTCAATGTGCATGAGTGTTTCGGTTGTTTCACGGAAAAAATGGCTTCCAAATCAATCAACAGTTGTGGTACTGTTAGTGGAAAGTCCATTCATCACGGCAAGGTCGTACCACATTGGATGGGAAATATCAGTTTTTAATTGTCCTTGGGGCAAAAACCGCATAAAAAGCGAAAAATGATTTTGTTTTTAATCATTCCTAGATATGCGGCAGACAGGTTCCATATGCTGTCCACCATTGTCCGCCACAAGTTGAAACCGATAATCGTTATCGGTTGTCTCATCGCATGTCTAGCAATAATTAAAAACAGAATCATTATTCGCTCTTTATGCGGTTTTTGTCCCAAGGACAATTAAAAACCGAATCATTAAGTGATTTTTATGCGTTTTTTTGGCCAAAGGACAGTTAAAAAAGGAATCATTATTATCTTTTTATGGAGTTTTTGGCCCAAGGACAATTAAAAACGGACTTTTCCCATCCAATGTGGTACGACCTTGCCGTGGTGGATGGACTTTCCACTAACAGTACCACAACTGTTGACTGATTTGGAAGTCATTTTTTCCGTAAAACATCCGAAACACTCATGCACATTGAACAGTAAGGTTGGTTTACTGAGCAACTCATGACAAAACCGTCGTATTTCGATTAAAAATGTCAGTTGACGCCGAATCCACTTTCGTTATGCCGCTTACAGCGCCATCTATTGAGACACTTTGGAACTTTTTTTTTCTTATGCCATACCGTTTCCCCCTTCTCCCAGTATATTCATTTCAAATTTGCAGTCATTCTGACCAGTGGTTCTTTTTTCACAGCATTTTGAATGTCAGACTTTAATTATAATCACCCTGTATATACTGTAAAATAGTTTCTTCTGAATAGCCCGAATTTTGCCTAACCTATAAGATAATATAATAGCTAAATAGCGTTCGCATAGTATTCAACAAATGCGGAAAGATTTTCCCGGTGAAGGTCCATATTAATTTAAAATACAAGGTCAAATTCATAATTTTGTTTGATCAAGGATCATTTGTAAAATGGACCAGCGAAGCGGGTGTAGCCTGCTAGTAATTAAATATTACTTTAAAGCAGAAATGTAGATCCATTAATTAAAAAGTTAACTGCATTAAAAAATAAATAAAACATTTAAGAATCTCTCTAAATTTAATAATAATTTAAGAAAAATTTTAACGGTGAAAGATTTTTACTCATACAGTCATATGTATGTAATAAAAATATGCAATGCGTTATTTCTTTCAATTCACTTTAAATAATGCCTAAATAATTTTAAGTAAAATGTATACAGGAACAGGACATTATATTCTGATTTTTCTTAAATATTGTTTTGTTATGTGTTAAAATTTAAGTCTAAGAGTTTTCACCTGTAATCAGGTCCTACATGTTTGTATAAAAAAATTATTAATTTAAAATTTTAAGATTCTGCTTATGCAAGTGAAAATGAAAATATATGCATTTTAAAATATTATATCTAAGAATATTCAAATTTATTCAATGGCCACAGTCCATGCTTGACATCTATTGTCATACCATATAACAGCATTTTTGCATCTCTAAAATAATTTTAAAGTATTTTATTAAAAATGTATGTAGAATGTTATTTAATAATTATAATAACCTTTTATTATTATATAATATTAATGTTCATTGCAGTTAGTAGAATCTATATTAGTGGAGATTATGACAAATATTGTTATTTCCTTTTACTCTTGTATTTAAATTTTTCCCATTTAGGAAATGCTCTTCTTTTAAATAAATTTAATAAAGTAATTGTGAATAATAATAACAAGAACAACAAGAAAAAATTAATCTAGAAATGTACTGTATGCTACACTTACACTATAAATTGGAGGAAAATCTCAAATGATAGGTTTTTGACGGAATAAACCGGTAAAAACATGGTTTTTACCACTGTCATGTCAAAAACCCAACCCTGGTTTCTTTTTGGCTGACATTTTTTTATTATGGGGTATGAAACTACTGTTTGCTTTTGCCATTATGTCTTTATCATGTTCTTATGTGAAAATTTTTTATGCTAAAAAGTTGGTCTAAATTAGAGACGCGACGATTAATCGGCCCATTTGCCAAATTTCAAGTGCATTATTGCAGTGTTGATTTCAGGGGGTGGCCCGGGGGTACATTAAAATTTGAGATTTTGTGTTTTCAATGGTCAAAAAGTGCAACCCCCCCCCCCCCCCCCGGAGCCACAGAAATCTCTTCCGGAGAAAAGTGTGTGAATTCAACACGGCCGAATAATACTGTAAGAAATGTTTTTTGGTTATATTTTGTTTTGGGAGTAATAGAAAACTTTGAAATTTATATACTAATAGCCATTTCTAAAATTAGTACTATTACAGTAAAATTTTTTAATTTGACAAGTTATTTTATCATGTATTTAGGGTATATGTGCCAGTAATGGACCCCTTCAATATTTTTGTTTTATAAAAAAAATAACCAATAAAAATTTTGCTTTTATTATTTTTTTCATAACTCCCCCTTGCATATTTTATAATCTTGCATTATTGGTGACACTCATAATCAAATCAATCAGGAGGCAGAAAATAATGTTTTGAAGTTCCACTGTTTTTCAGTGAAAATCTTTAATTAAGATGCTAAGAGCTTCATTTTAAATAAGTTTATTATATTCTTTATTGCAAAATTTGCAGCAATTTTTTTTGGTAGTAATAATAGATAACTTTGAATTTCATATACTAACAGCCATTTCTAAAATTGGTACTACTTAGTTATCTCGTCGACCAATTGGCATAATTTTTATTTAAATAACAAAAGAACAATAAAAATAGTATAACATTAATAAATACAAATAAAACGTCCGAATAAAAATCATTTGATGGTGTAAACACGTCTAACTTCCCTAAAGTCAAGTGAATGTGACATTTACGATCAACCATTATTGATGGGGAAATACATCATTTTACTCGCCACTAGCGAGTAGATTTCCTGACAGGGCGAGTGAATTTTTAGGCAATCTTTGAAAAACTGCAGACTATAGAAGATATGCCAAAAACTTTTTTATTCTAATTGTTGGCTATATTTTTCAAATTTACCGCAATGTAAACATGGTACAAAGTTCTACCTTATACTAAACTTTCTTTTATTTCTCTTATACTGTACCTTAAGTCTTGTTGGCTGGTAGAGTAAATCCTTGGTGAGTAGGATTTTCTAAAAATTCCCCACCCCTGATTATTGACATTTAATCTTATAGTTTGACAATAGATTTTTGGTCGACGGGATAACCAAGTAGTACCCTAAAATTTTATTTATTAAGTTTTTAAGACGGATGTCCATTACTGGGCTGAATAATTAGTCATATTTATGTAGGGTGTCAACGATTTAAATCAGTTGATTTAAATAAGCGATTTAAATCATGATTTTAATCAAGTGATTTTTTTTAAAAAATCATTGATTAAAATCAGAAATTTTCCAAATGTTTAAAATGACATAAAAGAGTATTCAAATCTAAGATGAACATAATTTGGAAAGTTTCTACAAGTATTGTGACTTATGAATACATAAAACAAAGCTTTAAATAATTGTTTCTAAGTGTAATTCCTGAGTATTGTGAAAAATTTAAGTGCAGTAAGTTTGTAAAAAGAATTGTTTTTATCTAACAAACATAAAAAGCATTTAATTTTAAAATGATATTTAAATCTAATATAACTTACAATGTCCTAATTTCCTTTTAATAGTCAAGTTATTCTTTCTTTTATATATAATAAACATAGCAATATAGTGTCAATGATTTTAATCAATTGATTTAAATCAGATGATAAAATCACATATTTCCTGATTTTTTAAAATAGTGTGAAAAAGCATTATAATCAGTAACGAAAATGATCAGTAATTCACTTGTAAAATATGTAATATTTGTTATTGTTAATTATAACAATATTAAACTGTGTAAAAAGAAGTATTATACATTTAAAAAACATCTGACTAAATGTTAAATAACTTCAAAAACATTATAACATTTAGTAGCTATTCAAATATTTTAATGTTGTGGGGAAAAATCTGATTTAAATTTCAAAAGTACAATTTTTGTAATCTATTTATAAATTATGTGTGAGTTTGCTGTATATATTGCTACAAATTTTGATCAATTTGATATGCATACGCTTTAGAACCTGTGTAAAATTACTGGCTGCTTTATGAATTTATCAAATTATTATTTATCACATTTTTTCAACCACTTTTTCAAAAATGTAGATTGTGTTCTTAATTAAACAGTTGATTGTTTAATAATTGGTTTAATCTGTATCATCAATTTAAAATTAAATGCAATTTATCAATAACTTTAAAATATAAGCAGTATTTAATATTGGTTTACTTAATTATTGCAAAATATTAATGCACATAATGTTGTATGTCACTAAAGAAATTTTTAGTTTGCGGTTTTTTTGTAATTTCTACAATTACATAATTAAAATTTTATTAATTAAAGCAAAAAAAAAACATAGATTATGTTAGTAATTGGAAGGTTATTCATTTTTGAAATGCTTAATTTTTGGTAGATGTTTAATATTTTAACACAGGGAAAAAAAAATTAAAAAATCTGATTTAAATCAAAAAAATCTGATTTAAATCAAAAAAATCCGATTTTTTTGATTTTTTTAAAAAAATCATGATTTTTTTTACACCCTATATTTGTGTATATATATATGTATAGCACAAAATTAGCACTCGCCAGGTAACACTTAAAACGTGGTGATTAGCTTTATTGTCCTCACTCGCCAAACTCAATGGGTGCCACTCGCCAAATGCGATGGTTGAAACATCGATGCCAGGGAGGAAAGGGGTGAAATTAGTTCAGAATTTACGGCGTCCAGATCGGCGATTCCCGAACGTAAGAAAAGAAAGTAGCAGGGACGATTCTGTTCAGAAAATTTAAGGTATTCGGTTCCGAAAACTAAAAAAAAATCTGTCATCAGTCCAAAAATTCGGACATAAAAATATCGCTAATTTCGATGTGGTTGCCGAAGAAAATCAATTTCGTCAATCGTTCGCAGAAAAAAATCGCCGATTCCGTCAAAGAATAACGAAAAAACGTGAATTTCACCCAAGAACCATGCAAAAGATGCGAATTTCGTCAAAAAAATTGTGGAAAAAAAAACGCAAATTTTTTAAAAGGATCACAAAAAAAAAAATCACAAAATTCTTCAAAGTATCGCGGAAAAACGCAAATTTTGTGAAAAAATCGCGGAAAAACTTAAATTTCGTGAAAAAAATCACGTTAAAAACGCAAATTTCGTCAAAAAAATCACGGATAAAACACAAATTTCGTGAAAAGATTGCGGATAAAACACGAATTTCGTGAAAAGATCGCGAAGAAATGCAAATTTCGTGAAAAGATCGCGGTAAAATCGGAAATTTCATGAAAAAAATCTCGGATAAAACACAAATTTCGCGAAATGATTGTGGATAAAATACAAATTTTATGAAAAGATCGCGAAAAAAAGCAAATTTCATAAAAAGATCGCAGAAAAAACGCAATTTTCATCAAAAAATCGTGGGAAAAACGCAAATATCGTGGTTAAAACGTGGATTTCATCAAAAGATCGAGGTAAAACGCGAATTCCTTCAAAAGATCGTGGAAAAAACACAGATTTCACCCAAAGATCGCGGGAAAAAAAACTCAGATTTCGTCCAAAGATTGCAAAAAAAACGTGAATTTCGTCAATTGATCGCGAAAAAAAAGTGAAATTCGTTAAAAGGTTGCATAAAAATGCCGGTGTGTAGTTAGTGTCGATGGGGGGGGGGGGGGGTCCACCTCTGCTGTAACCTTTCTTAAAATTTACTATGGATTTATTTCATTGCAATTAATAGTAAAAATAAAATATTCAAGATTTTAATAAAATAATTCTTAAAATATATTTCAATTTCCTTGTCTCTTTTATACATTGCATTAAGTATGTGTAAAAATCTTCAAATATGTGCTTGACTTTGTGGAAGCAGTAATTTCTTGGTTATATGTTTCTATTACATATTAATGCCAGTTTTTAGTATTTATATCGAATGGTAAGTTAAAGATACAGTGGAACCCGGTTAAGACGCTCACGGTTAATACGCGATCCCACTTAATACGCGGATTTTTTCCGGTCCCTTGAACATTGCCCATAAGGCTAATGCAAAAATATCACGTTTAATACGCGAACGGTTAAAACGCGATCCCGCTTAATACGCGAGAGATTTTCGGTCCTTTGAAGCAAAAAATCACGCTTAAGACGCGAATTCATTGATCAAGATGCGAATTCCTTGTCTCTTCTTCAGTGTTGCCAATTTACCAGATTTTTTTATATTCAAATAAAAAACTCTGCTTACGAATAGTAATATTTACTTTATTTAATAACAGATTAATTATAAGGCGAACATTACTAATCGAAAATAGTGGCAGATATTTGAATTTTAAAAAACTCGCTAAATTCTCGCTTCGTGTATGTTTTTACTGTAGTAGAGAGAGATAGACGAATTCAGGATACTCAGATATGTCATGAAATTATTATGATTAAAGATTAGTATTCCTATTGTTTGTGAGGTTTTAAATGTAGGTTATATCCCTACTATGTTTCATAATACATTACAGGCAAAAAAAAAATGGAACTCGTAAAGATTAAATAAATACGACTGCTGTTGTTTAATTCTTTTATGTTTTCTTTACCCCTTGCTATACTAACAATGTTTTTTACTCAAATACTATTAACAAGTTTTTTGTTACAATGAAAAGAAGGACCAGGGCCAAAACTAGCCTTTTTTGCGCCCGGGGCAAACATGAATTTTGGCGCCCCCCCCCCCCCCCTTTCTTCCTCAAAGCATATTTACGAAGAGAATATCACTAATTTTCTAATGGCCGACTTATTTTAAAATTTAAAATATGTAATCATAAAATATGTAATACTGAACTACGTAAATTGAATGTGACGTTTGTTGCAATTATAGTTCGTTCACATAAAAGAATTCGCATGTATTACCGGCTATTTACAGTGTTTGCTTATACAGTAGAGCTCCGATTATCCGAGTTCCGCTTAACCGAGTTTCCGTTTTAACCGAGTTATTTTCTTCTGATGGACTGATGGCTTTCATTATTATGAAACGGCCATTATAAATGTAGTGTTAGGTGAAAAAAAAATTATGGCCATTTTTTTTTCCCATTCTGACCAGAACATCAGAGTTCAAACTTTTTACGGCTGCTCTTTCATCTTCACCTAACACTTAATTTATAATGGCTGTTTCATAATAATGAAAACCATCAGTCCATCAGAAGAAAATGATCGATTCCAAAGGTATAATCTTTCATTTGGCGTCCCTTGGTTCTGGCGCCCGGGGCACATGCTACCTCTGCCCCCTTAGTTTCGGCCCTGAGAAGGACAGATTATAATTGTACTCATTATCACAAGTACTAAATATGATTTTAACAAGTGCTTCAAAGGTTTAATATTTTTAACTCTGTTAAAAAAATTAGTCTAACAGGAAATTATTTCTTTTTATTTTTAGTTGCAGCATATTAATCCATAATAAAGCGTTTGATTCACTTTTTATATTCAGTATTATCCCATTTGGTTCTATAAAAAGAAACAATGAGTTAAAATTGAATTCAATTAAATTTTAATCTAAATGTACCTAAAAGATACAATTTTCGACCATAAACATATAAATGAAAGTTCTAAAGTTCATTTAGACGATTAGATGTTGTAAATAAACACAGCTCCTGCAACATTATACAAATCTCGTTTAATACGCGATCCCGCTTAATCCGCGACTTTTGCCCACTCCCTTGAAACGCGTCTTAACCGGGTTCGACTGTATTAATAAATTACAATGTTGATAGTTAGAAAAAACACAATTTTGTATAGTGAAAAAATTTCGATTTTCCGAAAGAGGGTCGGTCGCAATTGCTTCGGATAATCGAGGTTCTACAGTATTTATTTTCTTGCACAATTTTTATGTTTTTGTTTGAGTAGCAATAGAAAACTTAGAATTTTATATACTAATGGCCATTTACAAGATTTTAAGAGTCCATTAAGGTCCATTACTGGGATGGTTAATTAGTCATTTTCCAGTAATGGACATCCCATGTAGACATTACTAAAAATGCAATTTCAGCAATGTTTATAGTGCATAAAATATTTTGACTTAACTGCAAACCTAAATAATCAAATTTAATTTTTAAATTATACTTACCAAAATGTAATAAACCAGACTTGTATAAAACCAAAAACTTTCTGCGCACTTAAATATTGGGTCAAAAACTTTCTGCAAATTAATTTAATGTTTAGTAAAATAACGTGTTATATTACTTTGATGGTAAGAATTTTAATTTAAAAATTAATTAATATTAATTACAGCATAGTTATGTTGGCTAAAAAAATAGTAAAGCTAAAATCCATGATAAGAAGGAGTGAATTCTTATCAGTTATTTTGTCAATGCATTTAGAAACAGCCCAATCCTTAATATTGTGACCTCTTGAAAAATGCAATAATGGACATTGCTTCTGAAACAACTGAATCACATTTTGTAAGGAGAGCTCCGTTTATAGGTAACATCATTAAAGAGACCGATAAGTTTTTATTGCGGCCCTTTGACGAAATTCTCGTTTTTTCCGCGATCATGTGGCGAAATTTCCATTTTTCCACGATTTTTTAACGACATTTGCATTTTTTTCGCAATGCTTTGATGAAATACGCGCTTTTTTGCGATCTTTTGACAAAATGTGCTTTTTTCTCCAATCCTTTGACGAAATTTGCCTTTTTCGCAGTCGGTTGGCAAAATTCACGCTTTTTTCGCGGCGTTTTAGCACTTTTTTTTTCGATCCTTTAACGAATTTTTTTTTACGCAGTTCTTTGACGAAATTTGCTTTTTTTTCGCGATCTTTTGGCAAAAATCAAGCTTTTTCCGCTATACTTTTAAGAAATTCTTTTTTTCCAGATCCTTTTTGGACGAAATTTCTTTTTTCTGCGATTCTTTGATAAAATTCGCTTTTTTTTTTTTTTTTTTTTTTTGCGTTCCTTTGATGATATTCACATTTTTTTCTGTGGCCTTTTGAGGAAATATGCGTGTGTGTTTTTTTTTTCAGGATCCTTTGGCGAAATGCACGCTTTTTTGCGGCCCTTTTACCAAATTTGTGTTTTTTTCGCGATCCTTTAACGAAATTAGTTTTTCTCCACGATTCTTTTACGAAATTTGCGTTTTTTTTTCTACGATCCTTTGACAAAATTCGCGTTTATTCCGCTATGCTTTTACGAGATTCGTTTTACCTGTGCTTCTTTGACGTAATTTACGTTTTTTCTGCGATTCTTTAACAAGAAATGTTTTTCCCGCAATCCTTTAAAGAAATTCGTGTTTTTTCTGCGATGCTTTGACAAAATTGTTTTTTTTTTTTTTTTTTTTTTTTTTGCAAACGATTGACGGAATGGGTTTATTTTAGGCGACCATTTGTTGAAATCCGCAATATATTTCAGTGATATTTTTTATGCCGGAATTTTCGGACTGATGGGCGATTTTTTTTTTTTTTTTTAATTTTCGGAACCGAATGCCTTAAATTTTTGGAAAATTCGGAACGGAATCACCCCTGGCAAACAATAAATAAATTGTACATAAAATTGGGGAACATTTTTAATTTTTCGGTATTTAAAAAAAAAAAAAAAAAAATTACAAGAACAAAAATTTTTTTTTTTTCTAAGAAATTTTCCGCAAAGTTCTGAATTTTGTGGAAAATTTTCCGCGTGTGCGTCTATATTATTCAACTCTGGTAATAACACCAAAACATTTATAGAAACAGATGTCGGCTGAATACCAGAACAGCCGAGACACTTGGCATCGTTCAATTTGGCGAGGCTTTAAATGGATTTTTGTTGTTACCAGTTCGTTTCGTAAATTCTTTCCATGCCTACAGTGGTCTGATCTTGAATTTGGATCAGTTTAATATGGGATTGGTTGATTTGTTGTGTATTGGATAGTTACGCCTACCTGAAAACTTTTATTGACAATTAGCTCAGCTGTGTTTTGACAACTCAACTTTGCATGTTTTGTAATTTGTGTAGAAGGAAGACATTTTGTAATTGTAAAATTAAAATGACGGCAAGGCAAAAGTTTGTTATTGTTAATATTTGTTAATTTTTTTTTGCTGTTTTTAGTTGTAAAATTTGAAAGTTAAAGTAACTGTGTAATTCAGTTTGAAATTGTGAGTATTTGTTCATTTTTTTTTTTTTTTTTTTTTTTTTCTTTTTTTTGCTAGAAAGTTAAATGAAGTTTACTGACGACTGCAAATTTACGAAATTATGGCGATTCAACATTTTTTAGAGTTGGGTTTCAAGAAAGGAGATGTCTGTTAAGGTATGTTAATAATTTTATGCATTTTTTGTTGTAGTGTTTCATATTAGCCGTTTATTGTATATTTCTCATGTATGCTGGCCGTACGAGTTTTGTACATTTTGAAATTGCTACACAGCGAGAGCTGATGAATTTTGAGATTGCTACACAGCGAGAGCTGATGAATCCAGTGATTTTGTTTTTTTTCAGTTAATGAATGTGTAGCGTTCATACAAGGTTTAGAGATTGCCGCTTTAACGAGTTTCCTGCATTTTTCATATTGCTGCAGAACAATGTTGCTGTATTCAGTGATATATATTATTTTTTTATGAATGCAAAGTGTTCATACTTCTATAAATTAGAAATGAATTGTTCAATGTTTACTCCGATACAGGGACGTACTTTAAAATATTAAATGACAACATGATTTTTTCTAAAAGTTGTTGAAAAATGAAAATTTTAATCATTAAATTGTTACTCTGATTTGGAAATGTGCTTTATAAATTTCACATTTTTCAATAAACTTATGTTGAAATCGTTTGTTTTATTTTGAATCTCATAAAAATCAGCTCTCCTGTGTTTTCTAATACATCGTTATTTATAAATGTTGTATTTCCCATGATTCCAGGATGATGACATAGTAAAAAACAGTCTGGAAGCATTCAGGGGAGTGGACTAATCACGTTAGTTTTCAGGCTGTCGCATTTTAGGTTGGCGTATGTGGGGTGTTTGGCGCTTGTCAGAAAAGTCGCCAAATGGGGTGTCTCGCCTGTTCTGGGATTGTGCCCAGATGTCATGTATTCCTGCATCCACTATCTTGAATTCTTTTTTTGCCATGAAAACCCCTTTTCTGCCAAGTATTAAATGTCGCCAAGCACCGATTTATGCACAACAAAAATAAAATGTAACTTAACAAAAAAATGTAAATAATAAACAAAACTCGTTAAAGCGGCAATTAGTAAATAAACGCGTGAATGCTACACATTCATAGACCAAAAAAAAGGCACTGGATTCAGCAAACTACTTCTGCAGCAATCTGGAAAATGCACGAAACTCGTTAAAGCGGCAATTAGTAAACGAACATATGAACGCTACGTGTTCTTTAACCAAAAAAAAAAATCACTGGATTAAGCAAACTACTTTTGCAGTAATCACAAAAATGCTCAGAACTTGTTAAATCAGCAGTAAATGCACGTACGTTGCTGTACAACAATCTCAAAAATGCATGAAATGCATGAGAAATATACATAAAATTATCAACATACCTTAACAGACATCTCATTCCTTGAAACCCAATTGTACAAAATGGTCACTCGCCATAATTTCTCAAATTTGAAGTCGTTGTAAAACTGTCATTTAACTTTACAGAAAAAAAATAAAAATAATTACTCACAATTTCAAACTAAATCAGGGCGATTCCATGGATAGTGTCACACACGTAATGCAGGCTTTAATTTTCATTTATTCAATTGTTTATTAAATTTTAATGTTAATTCTGATTTTAAGTGGTATGGTAAATAAGTTATTACCATATTTTTAAATTTAAATGTGTGGCAATAAAACTCACAGAAAGATATCATTTAATTTCATTACTCAAAATGTGCTTTTTTTCTACTTCAGAAAAAAAGCACATTTTGAGTTGAAATTAAATGATATCTTTCTGTGAGTTTTATTTCCACACATTTAAACTAAAAAATATAGTAATAACTTATTTACCATACCACCTAAAATCACAATTAAAATTTAATAAATAATTGAATAAATGAAAATTAAAGCCTGCGTTACGTGTGTGACTCTCCGCACGGAATCGCCCATCACACAAAAACTTTAACTTGCAATATTGAACATATACTACCAATATCAAACTTCGCATTACCATAATTTTAATTTTACAATAAAAAACAAATACAAAATGTCTGCGTTCTTCAAAACTTCCCTGACTGCAAATTATAAAACATGCAGAGTTGAGTTTTCAAAACACAGCTCAGCTAAATGTTCAATCTCGAATATCAGAATACATCATTAATGACGTCAATAAAACTATGTTTTCATTGACAGAAAAGCGCAATATTGCAGAAAAAAAACATAAATAACACTATTTAAGAAATAAATTAGCAAAAAATATATCAAATTCCCTGATATTTCTTAATACAGGACGTGTCTACAGAATCTGGAAATCGGGGAATCATGGAAAAAGGAATCAGGGAGGTTTATTGATCTGGAAAAATCAGTGAAAAGTCAGGGAACTTTGTAGAAATATTCGAAAATCAGGGAAATTTGTCTATATGCAAAACTATTCGCATTTTCACCTTGTCAACGAGACTGATTCGTCTACTTTATATACCATATTTTTTCACATGTTGATAAGTTTTTGATATTTAACGCAAATTAAGGTGATCAGATTTCCTCATTTTCTGTTGATAGCGTTTATATTGAAGGCAATTTACCCATTTTAAAATGATACATTAGCATAACCTAACCAGGTGGTCAGCTTAATCCAATTAGCTATCCCGTCAGATATAGATAAGTCTAAGAATTTAATATTTTTCAGAAAATGAGGAGATTTACTGGTTACCACTGTATGAAGTTGGACTAAATTTTGAGTTCAGATTTATAAAACTGTCAACCATTACTTAATGAATATTAGGCAATTTTTTTGTTTATCTCTTGTTTTTTTCTCCCAAACGAGATATTAGCAAGTTGGATAAGTGTGTTATGCGAGGAATTGGTTTACATGAAAAAATACCATATGTGTATTGTTAATAATGGAAATCAGGGAAGTCTGATAATGATAGTCAAGGAAATCATAGAAAAATCAGGGAACTTTTTTTTACAATTTTTGTAGACACCCTGTAATAACATCTCCCACAGCAGGTAAACAAACTACGGAAGCCATGGTCAATCAAATAAATCCGATGCAAAAGACAATCTCCCAAAAAAAGGGGGTTACCAGAACCAACACTCAACGTGGTTGCCATATCGATAAAGATCACCAAGAAATCCAAAATAGCAGCCACGGGAGTATATGACATCTGTTCCCAAGAATCAAAAATAAATTTGCTTCATATACATTTCATGCTTTCTGTATATTAAGGCTGTTCTCAAATCCAAAAACGCAACTTTATGACATAAGTTTTAATTTATTTTTGTTCGAAATGCGTGAAACTAGCAGGCATTGTTGTTCAGAAACTATGTAATCAAGCTGTTTTTTTTTTTTTTTTTTTTTTTTTTTTTTTTTTTTGCAAACACAATAATCTTTCAGAAAATAGTGTCAAAGTGGGTGTTTTGAACCGAATTTCCACGCAAACAGAGAAAAATGACTCAAGAAAGGGCAGGATTGCCAGCTTTTTTTGGTTTTAACCACTTTAAAAAAAAGCTGGTTTTTATTTTTAAAAGTTGGTTTACAGCTAATTCATTTTAAATTTGGATCAATTAATTTATAACACACTTATAAATATTTTCTACTAAGAAAATTATAAATTTCTATTAATTTTTGACAAATAAATAAGTCTTTATGAATGCTAGAAGGCAACTGTGAAAGCATTATGTCTGGGGGGGGGAAAAATTATAAATATTAAAAAGAATATAAGTTTTTTCTCCAAACTGGTGTTTTGAAAATCTATATTACATAGCTCCACATATACTACACATATTAAAGGTTATATTTAATTAAACAATGACAAAATGGAAACATTCTTATGTGTCCATATGGAGAGTTAAGTTATAAATGTTAACAGAGAAACTAGAAAGGATATAATATTTGAGGAGAGTTTGGTAGATATGTGTATAAAAAATAGAACATTTAAACAAACAAGAAAAAAAAAATAAAATTTTGAAAAGCTTGTTGCTAAGCATATTCATGCATCTGCTGTTCATAATGTTTTTATTATACGACTATGTATAATTTTAAATGTTTATTAGAAATAAAATAAGACTTGTATATTAATAGCTCTTAAAATTAATTAAATAATAAAACATGTAACTAACTAGGGAACGTTCCCAGGTGCAAGTTGTGGATTTGGACGAGAGTGGTATCAAAAGAAAGGTCTCGTCATGCACATCAAAAAGCCCAATGGAACTACCTGTCGGAATCGAACCGTTTTAGAGATATCCTCACTTGAAGTGTGAATAAGTAAATAAATAAATTGGCAGGCAGGCATATAAATTGTTCGCAAGTTAAAAGTTTCTTTGCATTGTTTTAATCTTCTACCAATACCTTTTCCCGAGCTACGAGAAAAATCCTTTACACCCACACATTTGCCGAAATATTTGCATAAAACAGATGGAAAAACTCTCCGAATGCAGCCCTACACGAAAACTTCGTAGATTGCAAAGTGCCTGTCTAATAGAGGGGAAATAACCGGCAATGTGTGGGTGGCAGACTTTGCTTCACCACAAATGTTTCCAAAGATTATCTCATGTACATTCTTGAATCGATCAAGCCATCCATTCAAACATACAAATCCAGAATAGTCAAATTGTTCAGCAAACTTTTGTGCTTTAACTTTAAAAAGTGGACCACTTACGGGTAAATCTGTATTACGTTGCACCTTCATCAACTTCAAAAAAGCTTCGTCCAAATCATCTTTAGCACATTTCTTCAAACGTTTACAGTCATTCTTATTTTGAGCGTACGCATCCATTAATTTTTCCTTATTTTTTAACAAAGTTGAAACAGTAGAAGATAAATCATACTTTTTGCAGATTTCTGAATTTTTTAAGCCATTCTCTAATTCCCGTAAAATCCTTACTTTTTCGGCAACTTATAAAATTTTACGTTTTGACATCGAAGATAAGATTTGACAAACATACTCTATGAATCCAAATCAAAGAATGACTTCTACACAAGTCTCCTATGCAGAGTATATTTCCATCCAATCACCAACCTCTGTCTTCTCTGTACGTCTCCTCAAGGTCGTCCGTGGGAAGTCTTCACACGTGCCCTTCACACAATGAAAAATTCCACCATCACTTGTTCTCAGGATTTATGACTCATCACTAACTTTCGGTTGACTTCGGAATGTTAAAGGAATTTTCCCAAGAAACGATTAGCTAAGCTGGAGAGGGTGGAAGTCAATAGAAATTTCATGAATCATAGAAATATTGCTAGCTATAACCGGGGTTTGCTTGTTAAAAGCGAGTTATGCTCTCATAGACTTAACATTGTACCAACCAAGCATTTCTGATTTCCTCGTTAAAACAGAGCTCGTTATAAGCGAGTTCGACTGTATTAGAGATTTTGGGCCAAAATCTGAATTTCGGCCAAAATGCGGCTGGATCAAAACTATCAGTATTCCAAAAATCTTGTTTCTTCCTTCGGAAATTTTCAACATTGCTCATCAATTTGAGCTTTATCGACTCAAATGAGACTATTTATTGCTACGAACTTCATTGTTTATAATTATCAGTCATGACTGATTCAAGACCGGAGTGCAAATAATAAAGCAAGCAATGCATATATAACTAAACTTTTTCACGTGCTCATTAAAAGCTGCAGACATAACCAGTGATTTAGTCGTAAAAAAAAAAAACAGAGGGTATACATTCTAAGCAGAGGGTATACCATAGTGTATACATACTATAGCTTTCTTGAGAAACAGAGGATATACGGTGTTCCTTAAAAAAAATCCAGAGGGTATATGGCATATACCCTCCACTACATCCCTGGACATAACAGTAATAGAAAATTTTCAGTTTGAAACCGCAGAAGTGTTTCAAATACTCTTTTAGAAAGTTCTAGTATGACAGATGCTCCTTTACAGAAATCATTGTAAATGATAAATCGAGGTGTGTATACCTAAAACTGAAATATTTTTTAAATAAATGAAATTCGTATAGTTAGAAAATCTTTCTGTGTCATTAATGAATTATGTTTTATTTTATATGAAAATAAAAAGTTTTGGGTCTAAGGCACAGAGAGTCAATTTGGGCCACATATGTAATTAATTAATAATTATATATATTTAATAAATATGCATAATTAATTAATAATTATGCATATTTAATAAATATGCATAATTAATTAATAATTATGCATATTTAATAAATATGTATAATTAATTAATAATTATGTATATTTATGTATGTATTAATTACTTTCATGTAGGGATGCAACGGATATCCGGCAAATATCCGATATCCGGCATATCCGGCTGATTTTTCAATATCCGAAATACCGTCGGATATCCGGATTACAATCACCGGATATCCGACTTCTCTGCCGGATATCCGGCAGAGCGCAGCGAAGTGAATATATAAGGATAACAGAAATAGTTTGACCCCAAACAATGCCGAACAATTTTGTTTATAATGCAAAATATGAAAGTAAGTTCACTATACAGGAGTAAAAGGTAATTCTCAAAAGTTTAAAGAATTGTCAGCTTTCCTAACATTGATATTTAAACTTTTTATAATAAATTTAAGAATTTATGTTTACTTCTTTCAGAAAATTGTACCTTTACTTTCAGAATGCAAAATAAAATTTGAAGTTGTTTATTAAAGTATGACTTTATTAATTTTCTTTCTTTTTTTTTAAGTTTAAAAATTAAACAGGCCAATTTTTAGAAGAAAGTATTGTAATAGAATTTTTTTAGATTTCCGGTTTTCGACGAATTTAGATGTTTTATAGGTCAGCCTCCTTCAATATGGAAACAATCTATTGGAAGGAGGGGGGGGGGGGCACATAATCGCGATTTTTTTGCCATTTTCATTATTGTACCACCGAAAAGTGTATGAAGTTATTCATATAATTGAACAAAAAATTTTTTATTTGTTTTTGGCTATGTCCAGCAGGTTCTCCTTTAAATTGGAAATATTCCGCCAAAATGGGACGCTGTAATAGTGATTTTTGTGCCACTTTCATTCTTGTACCATTGAAAAGTGTATGAAGCTAAGCATAGAATTGAACCAATTTTGTGTGTATATTTTTGGCTATAGCCAGCAGTTTCTCCTTGCATTTGGAAATATTCCGCCAGAAGGGGGCACTGTAACAGAGATTTTTGTAAAATTTTCTCGATTTTTCGCATTTTTTTTTTTTTTTTTTTTTTTTTTTTTTTTTTTTGTGCTGTATATTGGCGACTCATGAAGCGAAGGGAACTTTGCATCCTGCTAAGCTGGCTATTCAC
Organism: Maratus speciosus; assembly: GCA_963932465.1. Lineage (NCBI taxonomy): Eukaryota > Metazoa > Arthropoda > Arachnida > Araneae > Salticidae > Maratus > Maratus speciosus. The sequence goes on along the minus strand of OZ010793.1, from coordinate 65,224,082 downwards.
AAACATCTGATAATTTTCTGTTGTACATCAATGTACAACAGAATAACGAAAAAATTATTGATTTTAATAAATATCATGATCAAGATTAACTTATTCTTATCCTGATTAATTGACTGGAGCAGAAATTTTAGATCAAAATCAAAGTTGGTATAATATTGAACTAATAATATTAAAGTATGGTAACATTTGGAACTACTTTTTGAAATATCAAGATGTATGAGATAGAAGAAAGTTTTGGGATTGGCAAATCCTACTAGTTATTTTTGTAACTTCCTTATAAATATTTAAAATAAAAGTAATTTTCTTTTTACTAATAAATATCAAAATAATTTAACTTAAAATAAAACTAAACGTGACTTAGAACAACAACAATATTAAATAATTAAAACAGAAAAGGGGCATCAATTAAACCTATGTTTGGAGAAAATAACTCTTTAATCATGGGTTATATTAGTAGATATTTTATGTTTAAATTATAAAAAGAAAGTATGTAGCATTTCTTTGTGAAAATGCTCTACAATTATATGCATATTAATTGGTTAAAATTTACTATGCAAATTATCAGCATTTCATTGTACAAATAAACAGAATATTTTAATGCTTAAATTACATTTTTTATGCAATATTATCAATATACATTACAGGGCTTGAATGGCAGATACAGGGCTTGAATGGCAGATACAGGGCTTGAATTTCGAGACGGGGTGGCAGGATTCGTGCCCTAAAGATTATTATTGTGTCCTATTTATTATGCCCTATTGTGGGTGGGCGGCTCCTGTTTCCAAAAAATCATTTTCCGAAAATGTTTCTTTGTAAAACAACGATCAAGTCTCAGGACCTACGCCTACCGACAAATTTCGTGATATTTTCTACTATCGATTAGCAGATTTCACAGGTTCTTCTTACGACAGATTGACAAAATTCATAGTTGTTTTTCTGCATCTGACTGAAAAATTTTGTGCTTTTTCTCCACGACTGACTGACGAATTCCACGATTTTTTCTAGAGACCGATCGGTGAATTTCATAATTTTTTTTCTCGAGATCAGTTGACAAATATTAGCAATTTTATTCTGTGACCGATTGGCAAATTTCCCTGTTTGTTCTTGCGACATACTGATAAAAATAACGATTTTTTTTTTTTGCATCCGATTGAAAAATTTCGCTTTTTTTGTTTTCCTTCAACCGGCTGAGGAATTTCACGATATTTACTCATGACGGACTGGCAAATTTCACGATATTTTTCCATGATCGATTGGCGAATTTTGTGATATTTTCCCGCTGCCGATTTCCCACGAACTTCAGTTTTCTTCTTGCGACCGGTCGACAAATTTTGTTATTTATTTTCACCATAATTGACGAAATCAGCTATATTTTTTTTATGACCGATTTATGTATTTTGAGATGTTTTTTCTCTGTGCTCAAAATAGGAAATAATTAAAAGGGCAGTAATGGCCACCGGAGACTGAGCCCTACCAAATTGGCCAATAGTCAGCACTAAACAAAATGAGATTACACTTGTGGCACACATGAAGAAAAAAAAAATTGGTGAACTTAAAAAAACATGTTTAAAAATAACAAACTAGTTGATTTTTGCAATTCACAGAAATTAGGACATGAGTTTTAAAATCAACCTTTTATCGTGTAATAGAAGAAATCAATTGGCTATTTCCTTTTCAAACTTTGGATATGGATTTAAAATTCCAATGCATTGCAATTCCATGCAAAAAAATCTGCAACCGAAATCGAAAAAGTAAAAAACAGCCGTACGAAAGATCGAGCTCAGCTATCTTATGCAAAAAGAATCTTTTAAAACTTTTCAAATTTAAACAATTAAAAAAAACCCTGCCCATTGGTTTAACATTACGGAATGGCCATTTTCAAGTTAGTGAAGTCCCCTTAAGTGTTTAACTGTGTGATGTGAATAATAAAAAAAAAAAATTAAATTTGGTAACAATATTATGATAGTGTTAGAAAGTGTTTTATAATGTATGACTAATGTATGATTTTTTGTTCTTACTAAAATTTCCCATGGGTTAATATAGAATTTCATGATTTGAGAAGGGAAAACTAGTTTCACTGGAATGTCCCCTTAATAAAAGAAATTACTTTGAGGAAATAAATGTTTCTTAAAATCTTAAAAAAATAAAGTATTTCTTAACAAAAATAAATAAATAAATAGGAAGGATTCACAAGGAGTTTATTTAATATTATTAATTCATACTCAATAGATTTGAAAAATTTCAATATAAGCATAACATTTATTCATTAATCTTTCAAGTACAGTAATCGGTTATCTGAAAAGCATGGGACCAAAACATTTTTGTTGACTGGGGTTCCATAAGAATTTTCAGATAAATGGGAAGCTTTCTTATTTACCCTACCAGATGCCACTACTCGGTCTTCTCCCCCCCCCCCCCCCCCAATCTATAATTGCAATGAAACAGATTTGAATAATGAAATATTGCCAAGCTACACATTAGCTTCTGGAGCAGAGAACGGCTCCTTGAGAAAATTAAGAGACATTACAGGAAAAGGTTGATACAGTTTTTGATTGAAGGACTGACTGATGGAGCAGAAGTTGTTGAAAATTTAAAACTTGTGGATATGAAGTAGTGATGCACTGAATAATGGTTTGGCCGAATAACCGAATACCAATTATTCGGCCTAGTTATGGCCGAATATTCGGCTTATTCGGCCGCCGAATAATGAACTCATTTTTGTCTAAAATCAAAATATATTATGCATTATATGCACAATTCTTGTATATTTCACAATTAAAATAGGTTATTTTCTTTAAAAAAAATTATTTGTACACAAATTTCATTTTTAAAGCATTATTTTATTCTGAAGAAATATTTGGCTATGTTCGGTCTAAAAATTGCCTCAATAATATAATCCCCCCTAAAAAAAATCTTAGCAAAAGTTCCTCATCAGTTACTGTCTAGTTACATTTTAGTAGATATTATGTATGTTATTGTTACATTTTAAAATTACAAAATTTTAAAAGTATTACAAAACATAAATTTCAACTTTCAGATGAAAGAAAATAAACATAAGAAATTTTAATATCTTAAGAAAAATCACTGACAGAAAGGTATGTCCTCTAAAATTGTGGAAAGAAATTAGTGTAGACTTTATAAAGCTCACAATTAACAAAAAAGTCACATATTGTTTTGCTATGTCAGCAGACTATTAAGAAGTGTATAGTCAGAGTTGTATAATATAGACGCACGTGCGAACGCCGTGCGTGGAAAATTTTCCGAAAAATTCGGAACTTTGCGGAAAATAAAGTTAAGAAAATAAAAACATTGTTTTTGTAACTTTTTTTAATAGCGAAAATTTAAAATATTCCCCAATTTTATGTACGATTTATATATTGTTTGTCCACAATTCAAAGTTTAAAGACTCAACATTGTTGTGATATCACAGACCCTTTTATTTCTATTTTCAGACTAAAACTTGTCGCCGATTGGTTTTCCATTGGCGGCTGCAGTGACTTTTTAGCCCGCCGACGGCAGTTAAATTGACAATTTTCATAGTGTTATAAGAGTAAGGCCTTTTGTACGAAGAGATCACAATATTAAGGATTTGGCTATTTCTAAATGCATTGACAAAATAATTTAAAATAATTCACCCTTTCCTATCATGGATTTTTGCTTTATTATTTTTTATTTAAAATAATTATTTCTTTAATTAATATTAATTTTTGATTTAAATAGCAATTATTTTAAACTATGATTTTTAATTCATATCGTCAAAATAATGCAACATGTAATTTTATTAAACATTAAGTTAATTTGCAGAAATTTTTTGACCCAATATTTATGTACGCGGAAAGTTTTTGGTTTTATACAAGTCTGTGTATAGTGAATGATTTCAGATTTAAAGGAAGGAAATATCTGTAAGGAAAATAAATTTTAAAATATTGACTATGTAGTATTGTGGTTAGTGTATTGTTACAATTTAATAGATATTAGGTACATTGTTGCTGTTACATTTTAAAATAATCACAAAATTTTAAAAGTACTAGACAGCAAAAATTTAAGTTTTAGGTAATAGAAAATCAAAATTAAATAGTGATGTAAAAACATACATATATACTTGATTAAAAGAATTTAGTATTTACATTTATTTCATTATTCAATAAGAAATAGTAACACACTTAATAAAATTACTTAAATTACATTTAAATTTAAGAGCATTTTACTAAAAAAAAACTCAGAAAAAAAAAAACTTAAGTATTGAAGCATATACAACTTACATATTTATGTTATACATACAATACATCTAGACTTAATCTACCGTAATATTTATGTTCTTTATAAATCTAATTAAAAATATCACTGAAAGAAATATTTTTTTATGTAACATTAACAAGGGATAAATATTAAACTTCCCATTAGCCTTAAAAAATTAGAATTTCCTTGTATTGCTCTATTAAGAAAATTTTGAATAGATTAATTTTAAATTGAATAGATTATGTTAGTTTATTAGACTTTTTGTATTTATTGATACAGCATAAAAATTTTAACATGATTCCTAAATTACTCTGTTATATAAAAATGGGTAGATAAAACTCATTCAGGGTATGAAAGTTAAGGGGGAAAAAGTGCTGGTTGATTTCAAATAAAATTTTCATTATACATGATGAAAATAAATTGCCAAATTAAAAAGTTTTAGTGTGTAAATAAAAAAAAAAGTTCTTACAGTATTATTCGGCCTTGGCCGAATAATGGACTTGATATTCGGCCGAAGCCGAATATTCGGTGGATAGGCCGAATGGGCCAATTATTCGGCTTCGGCCGAATAATCGTTGCATCTCTAATATGAAGAAAGTTGACTACTGGTTAGATTCTTGATGGGAGTGAATGAAAGTGAATTAAAATTAAAACGTTAGTAACATTTTTACATAAGGTATGGCCTAAGGTTGAGTTGCTAGTCTTTGAAACACAGTTGCAGTCGGCAGAAACTGATGTCATTGGATTTGTGGACAGAAATGATGACAATACTGAAGTGCTTTTGGATATGTTGAAATCAGGGTTGTTACGTTTAAAACATTTTGTTTAAAACATTACATTTAAAACAGTGTTTAAAACATGTTTATTAAAGAATCGTTTGATATTCAAGTTGTACGCTTTATTTACGCAACAAATACATCATTTTCATGTGTGGATTATTCAGAATTTAAAAAGATGGTGTTGAGTACAAAACCTGGCTACAAACCACCAAATCATCATGAAATAGGAGGCATATTACTTGACAAAGTGTATGAATCCTGTGCTGGAAACTTATAAAAATGATTTAAAAGAACAGATTGTTTGTGCTGCTCTTGACAGATGGAGTAACATTCTCAATGACCCAGTTGTAGGAATTACAGTATCTTGTAAAGGCCAAATTTACTTAGTAGATTCAATTAATACATCTGGCCATCCTCATGAATTTAATTATCTTTGTGAGCTTGCAAGTATTGCCATAAATAAAGTCGAGGAACGCTATGGTTGCTTTATTGGCAGCTTTGTAACAGACAATGTTGCCATGAAGATGAGAAATGAACTTAAAAAGATTGAGAGACATAATATGAATATTTTAACTTATGGATGTTCAGCTCATGTCTTAAATCTTCTAGCAAAAGACATTAAAATCTCTAATATAAAAGCTCAAGTTTTGATATTGTTAAATATTTTCGAAATGATCATTTTGCTTCAGCAAAGCTTCGGTAAATAGTTGCTAAAAAGCTTGAGTTACCATCAGGTGTCAGGTGGAATTCCATGTTGGACACAATGGAGTCATAAGCAATTGGTCACAAATTTTCAAAATTTGTGAAGATAATCGAGAGAAAATCAATTATGATATTTCTAAGAAAGTCCATAGACTTGCAGTTAAAAAGAAATGTTGAAGATTATATCCAAATGCTCAAACATATTGCAATTTCATGTGACAAAGCTCAGAGTAATAATTGTATTATTAGTGATGTAGTTGAAGTTTGGAAAGATTTTAAAAAAGAAATATCAGAAATATATGCTGCTAGTAATCTTACCATGATTACAAAAAACATTGAAAAAGCCATAGAAGACAGATATGAATTGGCCATGACATCTGTACATTTTTTGACAGACATTACTGATCTATGCTTTAAAGGAGAATCACTTACAATTGATGAGACAGAAAAGGGCATGAACCTTGCAACCGAATTATGTCCTGAACTAATTCCTATAATTATAAACTATAAAGCTAAGTCAGCTCCATTCTCCAGTTATATGTTTGATGCTATTAATAATAATGCAAAAAAATAAATAAAAATGATATGCTGTCAGTTACCAATCATAAATTCGCTGTTCAAGAATCAAATAAAGTGCACAATTTTGTAGAAATAACACCTTTATCTTGGTGGATAAGCTTTGAAAAACACGTCGATAAAAATATCATGCTGATCACAAAACAATTACATACAGCTGTGTGGATGGTTTAGAAAGAGTTTTTGACTTTTGGCTTTGTGCTGAGCAAAACTAGAAACCAGTTAGGTGTTGATAAGGTTGCCCAGCTTGTTACAATTTTTAAGAATTTAATAATTAGATGTTTTAGTTTAGAATAAAAAATTAATTGTTAATTAATGTTTGGTATTTATTAAATAATTTTTTTCTTATTTACTGTTTTTTGAAAATATTTTCATTTTTTATATTTAATTTAATAATTTTTGCTCGCTTTAATCAAAATTGTGCTGTTGAATGAGAAAAAAGCGTTTTAAACAAAAAAAAAACGTTTTTTGATTTTTTTCTAAAAAAAACATGTTTTTTTCCAACCCTGTGTTGAATGCATTTAAAATCCCATAGTTCAATTTTAACGAAAATACCAGGGATTACAGTTTTGACTATAATTTCATTAAGGATATAATAAAACAAGTTTGTTCAGAAATGACATACAATCACCGTAGGATATTGACAATAGAATCACCGATATGCATTATTCATGCAAGTAAGTTAAAAAATAATGCACATCAAATTTTGCAAAGTTTTCTAAAATCTTTTAACAGAGAATAACCATGCGTTTCCGATAATTTCTAAAGTTATAAAAGTTGGTTTGTGCTGTTTGTCAAAAGTGTAACTTGTGAAAGAGTCTAAAACATGCAAAATGGAATAAATTCTAAATTAAGAAATTCATTTAGCAACCCAATTGTTAATTGCCCATAACATTAGGTGAAAGTTGAAAAATAGACATGGTATATATAAAACTTGATTCTGTTCCTTTGTTTTAATAAAAATAAACATTTTTGATAATAAATTATCTAAATTATCTTGAGTTGTTAATTTAAATTATTTCAAAGGTATTTTGTCATGTCTGTATAAATGTAATTCTTTAAGTGGCACATAAAAAATAACGGGGTTTAAAGATTTTTTTTTCCCTTTCTAACAGTTCAACTCCCCTGTATTTTTAAATGTTGGCTGGGAAACTCCCCTTCTGGGGAAAAGTTGAATTTCAAGCCCTGATGTTCAAAGAGATATAGTTTTTGTAAATTATATTTCAATACATTTAAAATGTTTTAATGATGTATGATGTTTGTAATTTATTGCTCTGAGATGGCGTTATATAAAGAAATAATTCACCATATAACTAAAAACATATCTAGTGCCGGATATCCGATCGGATATCCGGCCGGATATCCGAATCCGGCAGGCAAAGGGGCTTCGGATATCCGGTATCCGATATCCGTCAAAATCAATATCCGGTGCATCCCTACGTTTCATGTATACAATTTAATTACTTTAAACAAATTTTTGGATGTTTTCGGTTGAAAGTAGGAAGATCACCGAAATTCGGTTTCGGCCTTAAAAAACTGTTTGTCTATCCTCAGTTATTATATACTAACTAATGAAATTACTTATTCTGTAGTTTATATAATTTTTGTAATTTCTAACTAATAGTTATAATTTTATTATTTGAAACATAAAACATTGATTATATTAGCAATTAGAGATGTAATTGTTTTGGGAATATAAACTTCTTGGTTGCTATCATGTATTTTAAAGCAGAGGGAGAGGGGGCATCATAAAAATTTTATGTAAATTTATAAAAATCATGTCTTTTTTGTATCCTAATAACAAAAGTTATAGGGACACAGGTTCAGTCTGAGGTCGTGAAGCCAAACCTTTTCCAGATTTCTGCCAGTGGCGTGGTATAAATACCAATTTTTCTATTTTAAATAGATTGTCAGATAATTCTGTTTTAATCGTTTAACCCAATATAGATATTGCTGTTCTATTTTCAGTAAAATATATTCGGAATTCGTACAGCAATTTTATATTTTTTGCTTTTTGCAATGATTTTTTGACATTTGTTAAAGGTTATTCAGTTTCAAACTCGCAGCTTAAATATTAATAAGAAATTTTTCCTTCCGTGATTTTAAATAGAGAATTTTTGATGCAATTTTTTGCATTCCAATGTGATTTTTTGTCATTTGTACATGGAATTCAAACTTTTAGCTTAATATGGTAAATTTTGCCATATTTTCAATAAAGTTTTTCAGGAATTCATGCAGTGATTTTTAGATATTTTTCGCATTTTGTATGTCAGGTGTGTCAGCTAATATAATATAAAATAGTGTTGAAATCAATTTAAAAAGTGGTAAACAAAAGAAAATAATAATAATAATTTCATTCGTTATTTTAATAAATGGTTATATAATAAAATTAATTTCATAGAAACTTTAAAAGTACCGATTTTGGCACACACGTTATATTTTTCGGACAGTGGGGGCATCGGGGTGTCAAATTTTGTAAAAAAGGGCAGGCAGGGCGGCCCGTCCCGTGAAAAACGCCTAGAATGAACTCTGCACTTTAGTTGGAATTTATCTTTTTTTAATTATGTTTGATTCTTATAACAGAGTGTCATTAATGACTATTGCTACACAATATCATTGATCACTGCATAAAGTAGTTGGTTGGCAATTCTGTATTCAGATTTATAAAACCATTAAACAATACATTGTGAATACTGCAAAATTTTAGCGCTAACTATTAGATTTTAATATAATCAAATATAGTTTTTATCTTAAAATGAGGATGGACATGCATGTTACATGAAGGCATATCATACATGGAAAAATACTATTAGTCCTTTAAAATCCTCAATGTTGTAAAAATATTTAATTTTCAAGCTATAACTTTTGGTGAATAAATTCAAATCTCACATTTACAATTACATAGTTTGTAAAATTTAATAAACAGAATAAATAAACTATTGCAAATTATTAATTGTTATAGCAAGTATTTACTTGGCCAGATTTTGATTTTGACTCATTGTATCTTTCTAGTGAGTGTGGAAATGAAGTTTGAAGAAGGCACGCTATCTCTAACTGCATTGGACAGGTCCTTGCAAGATCTGCTGATTGAGATGGAAATTATTTTCAAAGGAAAAGAATGAACAGATAAACAAGAAATATATGACTTGCTGCAGATTTTTTGTTGTTGTTGTTTTTTTGTAATAGTATAATTATGAATAATAATAGTTTGTAAATAAAAAACATTTAATTCATTTTTGTGATTAATAAATTTTATTTGTTCTACATAGTATGTTTTATTTACATTTCTAAGAATTTAAGTTTTTTTGTATTAGCACTTCCATGTTTGAGATATTTCAATAAAATATTTATAAAATAAATTTATAAACTTAAAATTATTGTAAATTAAACTTAAAAGTTGCTATTCATGACCAAAAAAATGAGAAACAATTGATAAAAATTGAGTCATAAAATCTAGCTAAAATTTTAATTTAAATGAAACATTTATAAATTATGATGATATTGAAAAGCTAAACTATTTTAATTTCTATTTATTTCAAATGCCTGATATGCAATATAGAGATTATATCAATTTGTATTTCTAAAAAAGTATTATATAGCTTCACCTAGGTAGTGAGGAAACTCCATAATATATATATATATGTATGTATGGATATAATGAAAAGTACCATGTTTTAATTATCTTCTTTCTTTTTATCACTTAAGACTTCTTAAAGTATTTTTTTAATTTAACTGCTTGCTTTTTGTGTGTGTGTGTGTGTGGGGGGGGGGGTAACACTGAAATTTATTGTGTTCAAATAAATTTTACTTTCTATCAGCCACCATGTCTTACTGATTTCATCAACTAAGTAGGCATTAGAAATTCTGAATTGGAATTAAGATAGCTTTATTGTTATATTAGTCTATTTTTTGTGTAGGTGTACAATTTCGGGAAGTTTTTAAATGATGGAAAAAAGCATTTTTCTATTTAAGGGGGAAAAATGGATTTTTTTTTTACAAATAAGAGCTTTTCATAAAAAAATGTTAAACATTTTTTTGAATTTATGTCTAAAAATAAAAAGGTTTTATTTTTACTTCATATGTATATATTGTAAATGGAAATAAAAATTTACTAAAAGAAAATTAGTTCCATAATACATTTTCATGCGGAATTTAACAGCATGGTTTGTAATGTATTTAACTGTTTTTGATGGTCATTTTAGTTGCACTTTCTATTTTAAATTGTCATTAAAACTATTTTTAAATAAAACAAAATTTGCTGCAATTTGTGTTTATGCAATGAAAAAATGGGATTTGAACAGATTGTTCATCTCCCCTCCCCCCCCCCCCCCCATAAAGTAATTCAGACTCTGGTTTAGAATGAAGGCAGTCATAATGATAAAATATAAATTTTGTTCTAACTTAATTACTTTAAAAATTCAAAACTAATAATATACATTTTTTAATTTAGGAGTAATTAAAAAAAATAGTTTGAAAACATAACAACAGGTGAATTTATTGTTTTTAAATAAATTTTGACAGAAATTTGCTTTTTTTTTCTTTTGCAAGTTTTATGTGTAAATAAAAGCAATAAATAAGTCTAAAGATTAATATTTATAGTAAAAGTGAAAAGAATAAACTATTTTAGCTACATGTTATTTTTTAAAATTATGGTTAAGTATTTATTGAGTATTTGAAAAAAGTATATGAAAAACTGTTCGTGTAATAAAAATTATTTTTTCAAATAATGCATATTTCAGCCTTACCATTTCCTCAAATCAGTATATGATATAATTTTGGTTATGACTTTTTATTTTTAATGAGAAAAGTAGCATTTAATTATCAGTTTTACAAGTTAATGTTTTTATGTAGAATATTGAACATGAAAAAGATCAGATTGTAGATTGAAAATAAGTATAGTATTCCAACTGAGTAATCATCCCCCAGCATTGTAGAGTCGGTAAGTTCAGAGTGAAAATTGTCATAAGAATAAAATATAAATTTTGTTCTGCGTTAATTGAATGTCGAATTGAATGAGAAATTGGAAACTAAAATTTTAATAATGCTTTGATATTTTTTTAATATTGGAATAATTTGTCTCAAGAAACAACACAGGCCGATTTCTGAATATGTAACTTAAGGGGGCTGGTCACTCAGCTTCTGATTTCCTCTTACTAATGTAAAGTGTATGGGTATTTGATGCATTCATATATTTGAAATATCTCCTCGGGAAATTAATATTTTTAACTTCTATTTTTTGTGTACACTTCCTAAAAGATTTTTTTTTTTTTTAGTTCTCAAAATATTTCTAAAGTATAAACTTAATTTTATAGGAAGTGCTTAAAGCATACTCACAGTTCGCCTGCTTTTAACACATAAAATATTAAATTCAGCATAGAACTTAGAAATACTTTGAAAACTAAGAAAAAAAGAGACATCCTTTAAAAAGAGTACACTGAAAAAATAGGTTAAAAATATGGGAGAAGATATTTTAAATATACAAATCCATCAAAAGTCCATAGATTTAACATTACGGAGGAGAATTCCGAAGCTGAGTGACTAGCACCCTTAACACATTGACGACGAGCCTCTTTTACATTTCTTTTAGTTCTTTGACACCAGTTTTTCCTCATTGGAATTTTGAATTATTTAATCACCCAAAATTTGAGAATAGATAATGTGAAAATTTCCAAATTTAAATTTAAAAGTTTTGTTCATCTTATACGGGAAGCTTTCTTGCCAACCATCTTTAATGAGTTAACACAAAATGTTTTCAACTAAATTGTGGCAAAAGATTTAAAAAAAGGGGGGGGGGGACAAAGTTTATATATAAATACAATTAAACAATGTGAAGATTTATATTTATGTTAAGCGCAGAAAAGAATAAATTCTTTCAGCTACATATTATTTTTAATAATTGTTGAATATTTCTATTGTTTATGTGAAAAAAAAAGAAAAATTGGTAATAAAAATAATTTTATACAAGTAATACTATATTACACTCTCAACCTTACCATTTCCACAAAATGCAATAATTTGTATAATTTTGCATATAACTTTTTTTTTTTATGAAAAGTAGCATTTAATTGTCAATTTTACAAGTTAACTCTTCCCACTCCGCTGCGAAGACATTCTTAATCTTTGCAAAATTTGTTTTTGGTACCAGTAATCAAGGAAAATACAATTCACCTTATTTAATCAGAGCATTTTTGAAATTGTGTACTTGAAGGAAACTGCTTTTTAAAAAGTGGTGCCGATCGAATAAAATTTGTGTAAAAGACGCCTGAGCTTTAAGGGTTAATGTTTTCAAGTAGAACATTGAACATGAAAAGAAAAGTTAAAAAACACCCGAATGTACCTATTATAAAATTTTGCATAAATTATTTTATTAATGGTATTTAAATTTTACTAAAAAAAATAAATACCTTCGAAAAAAGAAAAAAATTTCCCCCAAACAATTTCTAGGTTATTTCAGAGCATTTCCATCAGTAATCATTTGTCAAAGTGTCACTCAACATACATCATAAAATCCGTTCTTTAGATATTTTCTGCATTATTATGAAAATGAACTTAAAAATTTAATTTTCTATATCATTGAAATATGTATATATATTATATATAAATATATATTTCTATATCAGCCAAATAAAAATTTTATTTTAAATAATTTAAAAAATGTTTATATACATATATATTCAAACCTAAATTCATTAATATTTCTAACATTTTTTCCCCTAATATAAAGAGATATTGATTACCAATACTATGCCAAGACAGATAATCAATATCTTCCTATGTTGGAAGAAAAAAAAACTAGTATGCTGTGGCCATTACAAAACTTTCTTCTATATAAATCACATCAATTAAATCATTCAAATAGTACAAGAAATTACATCAATTTAGCCCCAATTCATATCAAAGTCTATCTGAATTTGAAGTTTGATGAAAATTCGTGCATTAGTTCTTAAGATTGTGGAAATTCTGAAAAATGTAACATAGCAGCACCACCTGTTGAACGATTTACAACAAAAGATAAACAGCATTAATTCATATCGAGGTATACCTGAATCTGAAATTTGTTGAAAATCCAAGCATTAGTTCTTGAGATAGATGTATTGCGGAAATCACAAAAAATGCAGCCTAACAGCGCCACCTACTGAGCGATTTACACCAAAATGTATAAAACGTCAATTCACTAACTGAATCTGAAATTTGATGAAAATTCGTGCATTAGTTCTGCAGATTGAGCTATCGTGAAAAATACTGCATAGTAGCGCCACCTGTTGAGCGATTTACACCAAAAACTAATCAGCACCAATTGATATCTGGGACTAACTGAATATAAATTTTTTTTTAATTCCGTGCATTAGTTTTTGAGATAGAGCGCCCACAAAATTTGTGTCACATACATACAGACAGACATTTTGTAAAAATATGTTTTCCGGAATCTCCGACCCCTAATGAAACATGTAAATCCGTCGAAAATTTCCACGAATCCAATACTTTCTTCTTGTAAAGATAGAAGAAAGTAAAAAGCTTTGCCATTTTATAATGCCGAATCCAGTTTTGACCAATATCGGCCTGTCCGACTTTCCCCGATATTGGAAACTAGTATGTTGCGACCATAACAAAACTTTCTTCTATATAAATCACATCAATTAAATCATTTAAATAGTACAAGAAATTACATCAATTTAGCACCAATTCATATCAAAGTATATCTCGATTTGAATGTTGATGGAAATTCGTGCATTAGTTCTTGAGATAGATCTATAGCGAAAATTCTGAAAAATGTAGAAAAGCAGCGCCGCCTGTTGAGCAATTTGGACCAAAACATAAACAGCACTAATTGATACCAAGGTATACAAGAATCTGAAGTTTGATGAAAGTTCGTGCATTAGTTACTTGAGATAGAGCTATAGTGGAAATTCTGAAAAATGCAGCATAGCAGCGCCACCTGTTGAGCGATTTGGACCAAAACATAAACAACTCTAATTCATATCAAAGTATACCTGAATCTGAAGTTCGTTGAAAATCCAAGCATTAGTTCTTGAGATAGAGCTATTGCGGATATCACAAAAAAAACAGCCTAGCAGCGCCACCTGTTGAGCGATTTACACCAAAATGTATAAAATGTCAATTCATGTCAAGGACTAACTGATTCTGAAGTTTAATGGAAATTCTGAAAAATACAGTATAGCAGCGCCACCTGTTGGGCGATTTCTACCAAAATGTATAAAAGTCAAATCATGTCAAGAACTAACTTATTCTGAAGTTTGATGAAAATTCGTGCATTAGTTCTTGAGATACAGCTATAGTGGAAATTCTGAAAAATGCAGCACAGCAACGTCACCTGTTGAGCAATTTAAACCAAAATGTATAAAATGTCAATTCATGTTAAGTACTAACTTATTTTGAAGTTTGTTGAAAATCCAAGCATTAGTCATTCAGATAGAGCTATTGCGGAAATCGTAAAAAATGCAGTATAGCAGCGCCACCTGTTGAGCGATGTGCACCAAAAAATATAAAACTTCAACTCATGTCAAGGATTAACTGAATCTGAAGTTTGATGAAAATCTGTGCATTAGTTCTGGAGATTGAGCTATTACGGAAATCCTGAAGAATGTGGCATAGCACACCTGTTGAGCGATTTACACCAAAAACTAATCAGCACCAATTTATATCGGGGACTAACTGAATATGAAATTTTATTAAATTCCGTGCAATAGTTCTTGAGATAGAGCGCCCACAAAATTTGTGGCACACACAGACAGACAGACATTTTGTAAAAACATGTTCTTCGGAATCTCTAACCGCTAAAACGTGTAAATCCATCGAAAACCAAAAGTCGAAAATTTTTACGAATCCAATACTTTCTTCTTGTAAAGATAGAAGAAAGTAAAAAGGTTAGCCATGCAATATCGGCCAATCCGGTGTTCACCGGTATTGCGAAATCGCTGTTCCCGATATTGCTGTGCTACCTGGGGTGTACTCTTCTATCTTATTTAGACATTTTTTACCTGCATTTAAACCGAATATCCTGTATGGTATTCATTCATTAGAAGCTTTAATTCTTCGCATAACAATCGAGTGTCCTCTTTTTGATAATCTGAAACGGCATTTGAAACCAGTTTCATTAAAATTAAATGAGTTTCTTCTAGAGATGCACCGAATAGAGATTTTGGCCGAATACGGAATATTCAGCAACAGGTAAACCGAATACCGAATATTCAGCTAGCCGAATAGTGACTATCAAGCCGAATACCGAATAGTGACTATTCGGCAGGGCCGAAACTAAGGGGGAGCAGAGGGGGCATGTGTCCCGGGCGCCAAATGAAGGATTATACCTTTGGAGTGGATCATTTTCTTCTGATGGACTGATGTCTTCTATTATTATGAAACAGCCATTATAAATGAAGTGTTAGGTGAAGATGAAAGAGCAGTCGTAAAAAGGTTAGAACTCTGATTTTCTGGTCAGAATGGGAAGAAAAAAAATGGCCATAATTTTTTGGCCAAATTTTAATGGGCAAAAAAAAAATTATGACCATTTTTTTTCTTCCCATTCTGACCACAAAATCAGAGTTCTAACTTTTTACGACTGCTCTTTCATCTTCACCTAACACTTCATTTATAATGGCTGTTTCATAATAATAGAAGACAACAGTCCATCAGAAGAAAATAACTCGGTTAAGCAGGACTCGGATAATCGGGACTCTAACTGTATATTTCATTTTAAAAATGATCTTTAGAATATTTTTGTTCAGAGGAGAGTCGTGACCTCCGCCCCCCCCCCCCCCCCTTGGATCCGCCATTGTAGATTACGTAGTTCAGTATTACATATTTGAAGATTACATATTTTAAATTTTAAAATAAGTCGACTATTTGAAAATTAATAAAATTCTCTTTGGAAATATACTTTGTGGAAGAGGAAGGTGGGGCGCCAAAATCCATGCTTGCCCCAGGTGCAAAAAAGGCTAGTTTCGGCTCTGCTATTCGGCCGAATACCGAATATTCGGCTTGCCAAATACTTTTAAGTTTCAGAGTTTGAAAGCATTAAAAAGATAAATTTTAAATCAATTTTACATAATGTTTAACACTACTTCATATATTGATAAAAAATATCTCTTTATAAGTAAATTTTGCACTAAAAAAATCTATGCTTTGAATTGTTATTTAAGAAAAGGATAGTTTTAAAGTTTCTTTAATTGATAAAAAAAAAGGTTTTTTAAGTATTCGGTCTGGCCGAATATTTCGATATTCGGCCAAACCGAATATTCAGCCTACCGAATAGTTTGATATTCCGCCTAACCGAATATTCTATTGTATGGCCGAATACCGAATATTCGGTGCATCCCTAGTTTCTTCTATCTCTGAAACGCCACAGATGAGTTTTTTACATCTTTGCAATCGTCGAATAGCAAAAAATTCTGCGATTTTTCTTACAATGAACACTTACAAATGCAACACCCATTGATCTCTTCCAGAGTTTCAAGCGAGACCGCGAAAATGCCACTGCGAACTGTACGCTTACGCTGCTTGCGGCATCTCTGAGTATCCGCAGATTTTCATGCGAAATAGCGAGAAACTAGCTGCGAAGTTCTCTCTGTTTTACTGATCGAGAAAAGTTAATTGCGAAAATTAACTTTAAACTCCGCCTTCAACTGTCACACGAGCAGAAAATTGCTGAGCTCAATCACGACCGGGAGAGATGATAGAATTTTCAGTTGCTTTGGTTGATGGCATGATACAGCCGAGAAATATTTTTACTATGAAATGGGTAAATTATCAGTTTTCATCATTGAATATTACTATTTTCAGTTTATTTTATATACTTCTTACTAGTCTGCTTCTGAAAAAACTAATATGGGCTTGTAAAAAGTTCGTAAATTTATACAGAAAACATGGTTAACGAATACAAAAAAGTGAAAACTTTACGCATTAAACTGCATATTTCAATTTTTAATCCAATAATATAAACTACTTTAATGTGAAAAGTTGTCAGCGCACTTATCTACCCTTAATAATTAAAACAAATTATTAAAAATCAAATATTATTTGAAAATTGAATCAGTAAAACTGAAAACGGCAGGTTGACGCACACTCCAGGTGTATATTTTAGCTTATTGCGAAAGGTGGAGCTTTTTTCTGAAACTGGACGCTAATTTACAAACCCTCAAGCTTTGAACACCCTTGGCGAAAGGGAAATGTAGCCAAATAATTTGGCGAGAAGAGATCAGTACGCGCATGCGCGTTTGGTAGGTGTCCAAAGTTAGAGGGTTTGTAAATTAGCGTGCGCATGCGTGTATCATCGTCGGTGTAGCGTGTAGGTAGGTGGTGTTCAAAGCTTGGGGTTTTGTAAATTAGGAAGAAGCTAATATTTTGATATTGGATTAGATGGAATTTTCTTTTAGCGTATTATCCTTTGGAAATATTGTTAAATTAGCGAATAACCGTGGCAATTTTATAAACCAAAAGACTTCTATTTGGTATGTAATGATCAGTGGCGTGGCGTGAAAATTTTCGGTGGTCATCGCAATTATTTAAGTTTGTGGTGAAAAATTATTAACTCTAAAATTCAATGGTTGAATGTTCAAAAAAGAAACTTTAAATCTTCCCTTCACTTATACATGAACTCCAAATGTTCTGCTAAAACTGGATCGTAGAGTTTTAAAAGCTTATTAAGAGTTTTAAAATATTGCTTGGTCATCGCCGCATCCAGCGATGACCGGACGCCACGCCACTGGTAATGATGTTTTTTTTATATATATAATTATACATTTTGTATTTAAATGTAGTTTTATTAAAGTTTCGTAATAGTTGAAGGAATTTAAGTGGTAGCATGTGTATTTTTATAAATTATTGCTTTGAGGCAAAATTATTATTTTTTTTAAGGTTTTTATTAATGTTACAAATGATACTGTTTTAGTAAACATGTATAATTAGCTATTTTCCGTTTCTCTGTCCCTACTTTAGAGTACTTTAAAAAATCGGCGTTTATTTTTTGAATCAAACATTTATTCTTGTATTATATTTTGGTTTTCATTTTTTAAATATTAATATGTTTAAGGTACTTTTATTTTTTAAATATATATAATTGTGCTTAAGATGTTTTGATTTAAAATTCTTTAAGATGTTGAGGCTCTCATTTTGTGAATTCTTATAACTTTATCCTCAAATTTGATAAAAATGTAATGTAAACAAAAGAACTGTTTTGCCGTATCGTATCCTTTTTTTTAAATAACAAAAATTTATTGCAATATTTATATCACTTTAAAAGTATTTTTTCATAATTAGCATTATGTGATAAATATTTACATGCTACAGTAGCATAATTATTTCTTTTTTTGTCTAATGGTTTCAAACAAGCATACTTACATTTCTTAGCTAATAAATAGTTATTCATTAGTAAATAATATTTGCTTTTCAAAAACTAATTTCTGTATATGTATGCATGTACCCATTAATTTTTTTTTTTTTTTAGTTTGCTACATGCTTTAGCTACAACAGTTGATGATGGAAAGGCAACAAGGATGGTGCGAGTAGGTGTTAAGCTGGGTGATCTGTTCATCAGCAACATCAGTTATTGCCACTAACATGACAACGGTCAGTGCAGAAAGGTGCAAAATTCAACTAATATCTAGTACAGTTGCAGCATCGCTGGTTGCTTATTTTTGTGTTGGCCCGTTGGAATGCGTCTGGGAGGCTATAGATTAGAAAGAATAATCTTTAGTCTTTTAGATTCAAACTTGCAGGCTAAATCACATTTTATATGCTGCATGGAAGCTACTTCTTTTTGTTTTATTGCCTATCTTTATGAGAAGTAAGTAACTTATTGCTTTTTAGAAATTTTTAGTGCTTTTATTACTGTGCATATAAGAGTAAATTTAATTTATTTAATATTTTTTGATTTAAGACATTAATTTTTAAGGAAATTAATAATTATCAATTGTGTATAATCAGAACAATCGCGTAGATTAAAATAAAGACTTTAATATACTAAGATTATTGTTTGAGGAAGTACCATGCTTAAAATAAGCATAAATAAAATGTAAAAAAAAAATTAAGCACACTTTTATTAGTGTACTCAGATAGAATAGAATATTCCGAGCATTCCGGATTTGGGGTCCTATACTGTATTAATATCTGTAACTACTTTTTGAAATAATAAGATGTATGAGATCAAAGAAAGTTTTGGGATTGGCACGTCCAACTAGTTTTTTATTTTTATTATATGAACGTCCTGATCCCCCAGCGCCAGCGTTGTCCAGTCTTGTAATCATAAGCTTAAAATATCTCATCAGTGTTGAAGGATTTTATATTTTCACACGACAATCTGTCTAAACAAGCCGAATGATGGAGGTTGCACTGCCTTTGGCAGTGTAAACTCTCGAATGTGTATGATTTTATATTTTTAAATGAAAATCTATCCAAACAAACCTAGAGTTGTTGGCCCCGCTGCCTTCGGCAGCTTGCACTAAGCCTATTACGTACGCCCGGTCTCTTTTTAAATGTATTTTTAAATAAAAGACCGGCATAACTCGAGATAACTTTACATATACCTAAAATCAATGCTGAATGATTTAAATGAAAATTTTTCCAAATGAACGTAGTGTTGGGGGCCCGACTGTCTCCAGTAGTGTAAACCCTCGAATTTGTATGATTTTATATTTTTAAAGGAAAATATTTTCACACACTGATCGCCTGTTTACCAATATCACATAAATATACTAGAGGATTGAAGCGGCCGAAATTTTCTGACCCTGGTTCAGACCTTGCCAGAGATATGCTATCTTGACCCAGTGTAACAGCTAAAAGCTCAGTCCCGGTCTTAGCCAATCAAAAGTTATTATTCACGTTATTTTATTGCCACATTTACGATCTCAGA
This sequence comes from Maratus speciosus, assembly GCA_963932465.1. Classification (NCBI taxonomy): domain Eukaryota; kingdom Metazoa; phylum Arthropoda; class Arachnida; order Araneae; family Salticidae; genus Maratus; species Maratus speciosus. The sequence goes on along the minus strand of OZ010793.1, from coordinate 65,203,922 downwards.
AACCAAATTAATGGAAACAGAAGCATATTCTTTCATTATTTATTAAATAATGAAAAATTTGATAAAAGCATAATTTGCAAAATTTAAATAAAAAATTTCTAAATGCAAGTTTAATTTACATAATTTATAAGGGAATCTGAATTTAAAACTTGTAATTGCACTCAATTTTATCAACATTGCTATAAACTAATTTATTTTAACATTATACTTCCAATAAACTTGATAGTTAACACGAAATTAATCTGAAATTAAACGAAAATTCCTTATATTATTCAGATCTATCTACATTTCTATCATTTCAGTAACAAATTAAACAAGTCTGAAATTGTACGTCAAATGTGGCAAATGAGGTGCGTTCGTATGATAACTGTTTCATAAATATTCAGATTTTGGTGCAATAGCTGTTGCACTCTTATGAAAAAAGGCACAAATACAAAATTTATTACGATTATATATATTAAGTTCGGCAGTACGGAAATAATAGGACTCGATCTTAAATAGGATGTCATCACCATGGCAACCTAGAATATCATGACCTATCATGGGATATCATTGAATTAATGACTTAGGATAGTATTTAATTCAAGAATGAAGAAAACTTTTATTAATATCTTTTTCAGTTTTGATTCAATTTTCATAAAAATTTGAAATGACTCGACAAAATTGTGCAACGATTCTATATATTCAATTTTAAACCATTTGGTTGGATAATTTTTGCGTTGTTATATGCTTACAGACAATCTGACCAGAAAATGATTATAGGTGCTATGTATTTATATTATTACGAATGCACCTAAAAAAGTAGCTCTCTCTCTATATATATTTCACCTTCATTTATTAAGCAAAAATAAAAGCATAATCCTGTTTGTGCTGTCGTGTATATGTCATGCGAACATTTTCAAAAGGTGATTGTGTTGTGTGGCCAATTTAGTTGCTTTTTTAATTCAAAATAGCTAGCAGAATTTCTGAATAGTTACCTTCACTTCATTAATTACGGAATGTCTATCATTAAATAAAGCAAAAATTACTATTTAAAATTTCAGGCAGATTAATAAAAAATATGCTAAATTGAAAACATCGGTAGAAGGGGGCCTTGCAACAATTCTAGCACACAGCCTCGCTTTCGCTAAGGGCAGCTCTGATCCATATTCTATGTATTGGAGACTTAAGAATCTGAAAAATGCTATACAGTAAAATCTTCTATAAGACGAAATTAATTAGGAAAGAAAAAATATGCGTTATAGACACGTTCTTTTCTTAGCAAGTTTAAATGTATTATATTCTTTTTTCACATATTATTATATACTCATTTTGCTTGAATCAACACATTTTTCTGTTTAAGGCAGGATTCCGTCATAGGCAGGTTCAGGGGTGTAAAAATCTAGGTGCCAGCGGATAGTTTCTCACCACTAAATTTTAATAGGTTTTGTCGCTTAAATTTTATTACCATTCTTACAAAAAAATTAGACAAAAAATAGCAAATAAAATTTAGTGGTGAGAGACTCTCCGCTGGCGCCTAGATTTTTACATTCCTGGGCAGGCTCTTTTTCACATGTTTTATTGCCTAGAAATTGCTATTCTAAATAATATTTTTAAAAGTTTAATTATAGAATTATGGCGATTTAAAAATTTATGCATTTTTTGCAAAAATTTTCATGAAGGGCCAAATTTTACTGATTTTTGCATGGAACAGGCCATGCTGAGGCAATAATCTTCATACTTGCTGGGCCGAGACCAGCACTTAAAATTTTGGCCCTTGCAAACCTTTGAAGAATGAACCCATTCCCGTTTTTTTCACTCCCAAAAATTCAGATACCAAAGATGAGAAATTTAATATTAATGAGATTTTTAAATAATGTAGGCGAGCAGAAATTTTCAGACCCAGATGATCAAAATATATTGGCCCTGCCTGGGCTAAACTTTTAGCATTTATGCTAAAAATTTGACCCACCCAGCCAAGAAAAATCAACTAAATCAAGCCCAGAGTCTTAACCAGACTCCATTTTTGATAGAAAATCAGATAACTTCTTAATCAACATTATCCTATAAATAAAATTATTTAAGATATATTTTATACATACTCATGTAAAAATTTTGCAGTTGCAGCTTAAACTAGTATGTCCACAAGCTGTGAAATATGGAATGGCAACATTATTGATTACTCGGAGAAATTCATTTAAATGGACATTACTACATTTTTTTTTCTAATGAGTCACCATGACTCATTAGAAAAAATAATGTAGTTTAAAATGGAAGAAAAACATTTAAGAAAAAATAATTTTGAAGCTCTATAAAGATTTTTTAAAATATATTTCTCTATAATTTAATAAAATGAAATAAACTTCTAAAGATTTCGTCGAACAAAGAAAAATTTCACTGTTATTTTCGCAAAAACCTGCCGGTCTAACACGGCCCTCCCAAAAAAATAAGTAGTTCTCCAGTCCTGGTCCGGCAAGAGTCTGCAGATAAAAATTAAGCTCGAGCATGGTCCAGCCTGAGTCTAATAAAAAGAGATTAAAAAGGTCCGTGCAGATCTTAATGTGTACATTTTAAGTAAAAATCCTATGAAAATGATTTAAAACAATATTCATAGGTTACATAAAACAAATTAGTGGATATAAATTTTTAAAATGTTTAATATTCCATATTTTCTAAGAAAATATTCTATTTGTGAAAAATGTATTTTCTAGAAAAAATCCCATTTTTCCCCCCTCTATCCATAAGAAAACAATAGCAGGTAAAATCAGGTTACAAGATCAAATGTTGGACTCTACTCTGATCTGCAAGGTCCGGATTGTATCCTATCCGAATCCAAAATCTCTGCTGAAAGTCAACTTGAGACCCGACAAGAACAATTTTTTTCAACAGAAATATTAAAACCCAAATCTAAAATGAAGGAAAATTAATCATATTTTAATGCATTTACGAAAAAGTATTCTACAATTATATTTCTTGTATCAAGTTATTTTGGCTTTTACCATTTAAACAAATATTTAGCATCTTCTTTTTTTAAAAAAAAAAGTTAACTCGAACGAATCAAATTCCAACCCGAACTGAACATTTAAAACCAACCCGACTCACAACGGGAAAAAAAAAAAAAAAAAAAAAAACGCGCCAACCCAACCCGAACTTCAGTCGGGTTTGAGTACTATCCGATTACGCGACCCAATGCAGGATTCAATTCTGTACCAAGTGATTGAAATAGATACAACTTTGAAATGTTCATGCAAGAAGTATTTAAAAAATATCTACAATAACGCCAAATATTCTTAGAAACGACCATAAAATAAAGCAGATTCAATTGCATTGTTAAAATATCTTGTATTTAAGAAACAGCACAGTGATGGTAAGTATTTTTTTTTTCCCTTGATAATCATTTCATGTATAAATGCTTTTAAAGCAAAATCTTCTAATTGAAATCTATATTTATTTCTTTGAGATTGTGACAGCTAAACTGTTCCAAACAGAGTGATAGAAGAAGGAGAAAAAAGAGAAAATCATGAAATTTCTTGCAGATTGATTGGAATTAAAAAAAAAGTTTTGATTTGTTTTTGAGAACTTTATTATAAAACACGCATACACACATAAATAACGGTTGTATTCACTATAAGTCATTTTTAATTTTAATCGTATAAAAACTATTGGTGCATTTATTAATACTTAACAAAATCTAATAGCATTTTTCAGTTTTTGATAAGGGAAAAAACATTTAGAAAATGCTGAAAGTTGATTTTTTGAACTGAATTTCCAGATAAGACAGCTCAGGGAAGGTCATCATCAAATAGCCATCGTTTATAACTTAAGATATAATACATTTATCGAAAATGGAAAAACGTATTCGATTTCAAATCACTTTGATAGATATGGCAGCAAATTCTATGCTTTTCCGTTTAAAATTACTGGATCTCGATGAATTATTGCACGAGGTTTCTTTTTAATCTCCCCCCCCCCCTTTAAAAAAGTCTGTATTTCCGATCTACAGATTCTTTTAGAAATGATTAAAATGAGAATTTTCATATCTTATTCAATTGACGAAATGGGATGTGATAATGTTATTTTATTTGTACATAGCACTAAATATTAAAATTAATACGTTTATTATCTATTTGTAAATAATTTTAATATATGACACGGGGAAAATAAATGTCATTTTATCCCGTTCGAACACGCTATTTAAGATACTTGAGATAAAGTTGACACTGCTAACGCCCAATCGTTCTCATGACACTCTTCAGTGTATAGAAAAGTTTACTCAATTTCAACGGGATTTTTTTTCTTTTAAATATTATTTATAATGAATTATCAATTTTGAATATCATACTTATATTATTTATATCAAATTAATAATTTCATATTTTGGTACTTGTGGTTTCTAAAATTCAGTTTAATTAATTTTTTTTTTGTTGCAGAATCATTCGTGATATACCAAGGTAATGATGCAATTTATCATCCGTGCCATATGCCAGAATTTAAGCTGCAGATTTTGTGCAATTTCAGTGTAGTTTTTCGTATTTATATTATTTAAATCATATTAATAATTTCGAATTTTGTATTTAAATTATTTACTTCTAATTAATAATTTCATTTTTATAATTTCTTAATTCAGCTTATTAATATGTTTCTGTTTAGCATGTCATTCGCGATTACTGCGGAAATTTCACATGCAGCGTTTCTTCCAGAAATTACGGTTAGTAAGTGAAATTTATTCCCAACAAGGGCAAGAATTCTTCAAAATTTCCTAAATCCTCCTTTCGGTAATTATCGCTTGTGATAAAAATGTCATTTAAATTCCCTCTCGAAATTTCAGTTTCCTCTTCTTTGTGCCACCCTTCCCCAATCACAACATTTTAAATTCTTAGATCTATTTTTCATTGATTTTTTTAGAGTACCATACTTAAAAAAAGAAAATGGAGCCATTATAAGTTAATCGTGTTCACATATTTATAGATTTTTAGCTATCCACAAATATTTAAAAATATATATATTAAATTTAAAAAAAAATAGGGTGACTAACTAAGTTACTTTATTTTTTTTCAGCATGTGTGTATCATGTTGGGTATTGTTGGAAAGATCTTGTAACACCGTATTCAAAAATATTTGTTTTAATTTCAGATATTGTCAAAAATGTAATGCAAAAGTATGTTCCCCCCACAGCCTATTTCCAAATCAAGTGAAACTAAAAGGGGCAGTAGCAGTTTATTCAAACTTTGCTGGAATGTTATGGTGATTATCCTGGGTGACATAATTTTGGAGAAAGTCGCATTTTCCGTTCAACACAAACTTAACTTTGCAGGGCTCAGTGGCAGCATTTTTAACTATAAAAGTTATAAAATTGACAGGCCTGACTACTCAGGCGATTTGGAATCAAATAGCAATTTCCATTTTTTAAATAAATAAATTGCTTATCAAGTAAAATGAGATTTTTGTCACATAACAACAGGTTTTTCTCCTTTCCCATGCTATCACATACAGAAATTCGATTCAAAACTCCAACTTTGACAATATTTTGGCTAAAAATAGAAAACGCCATTTGATTACATAGTTCCTGAATAAGAATACCTGTCAATTTTACGTGTTTCTGAACAGCGAACAAAAATGAATTCAGTAATGTGTCAGAAAGTTGCTTCTTTGTATTTGAGCCTTAATTACAGAGAAATATTTTCAAGAATCTACTTTTTACTATACGGCTTCAAAAGTTGTGATGTTTTTAACCCTCTTTTTTTATTTTATTCTAAATTATGTTAATTTTCTCATGAATGTCTAAGCGCCTAACATTGCTGTTGCTATTGTGTATTTTCTGTCTTGTGAACACATATAATCTAAAATATGCTGTAAAATTTTCCTATAAATATGTATACAGTATTCTTTAAAAGAATCTCAATCTTAATTGCATGCAGGGTTGGCAGGTTTTTGACATGTGTCAGTTCATGTCAGGTTTAAACCATCAAAAACCTCAAATACAAAATTGATTTGTAAAAATTCACATTAAATGTCACACATGACAACATTACATGTAATATTTTAAATTCACTATTACTGTATATCAATAATTAGTACATAGTAAAGTATTATTGTTAAGTACAACTTTTTAACAGGCTAAAATTTTTATTTTTTGTAAAACTGTATTTTTTAAAAAAATAGACATTAAGCTCACCTGAGCTGTACATTTTTTCTCTTACTTAAAATCGTTTTAATTTCTCTTACTTTTGAGAGCTTAAAGCGTTAGCTAGACTTTTTTTTATACAAAAAAAAACTTTGAAAAATGCAGATTTTTTTTGTATATATAACAAGATAATGTGCATCAATGTTATTCTAGTCTAGGCAATAACCGTTTCATTCAAAATTGAAATTGGATTCTTAATCTTAAACATTTACAAAATAAGAGAAGTAATTAAAAAAAAAAAGCTTAAAGTCAAAATCTTTTTAAAACATGCTTTCTTTAAATATATAAAAATGTTTTTGATTTTAAAGCTGAACAAAATTGGCTCAGTCTTCTAAAAGAAAATTCCTTTAAGCCCCATATTGAAAAAGTGCACAATAGAAACCATATCATTGTTTGGCTTATATTTTGTATCCCAACCATCAGGGGCAAGGGTTGACTGATTTATCAGTTGATTCAGCTCGCGCTTGAGCTACAGAGAGAATTCATGGATGCTTACCCATATTATTGGGTATGAAGCTAAAGAATCCCCTTTCCCGTCTTCTTATTTCAGTGCTATAGGAGGGACCCCATTTCTTGGTGGAAAGGTATCATTAAATGCAATAGCTTTTTGAGCCTGCTGCAAAACTTGCTCATCTAGCAATGCTTTTGCTATCAAGTCCTACTAGCTCAGCATCAATTAAGAGACAGACTATTTTCTAACGCTTCATACACTCTAAACTCAGAAATCATCTGGGTGTAAATAAATGTGCTAAACACGTTGTGTGCTGCAGCATGCTGCGTGGTAAAATTGACCCAGATTATTTAATTGTACAAAATGATTTTCTTCTGATTGAAAATTCCAAAAAATAAAAATATTTTATTGCAATTAATAATTTTTTTTTATTATTAAATTACAATAAATTTAAATAAAAGATCGCATAAATCCTTGACTTATTTAATATTTACCTATTGTTGTTAAAATGTTTTAGTGTGTTACATGTATTTGGCGGTTTTTGATGCTTGTCATGTCAAAAACCCAACCCTGATTGTATGTTAAGAAAAACTGGAATTTTTTGTAGAAATTGAGCGCGTCTGATTTAATTTTTTTTTTTTGCATGGGCCAGGACCGGACTGAACTTTTAATTTTTACATCATACCGGGGAAGCTTTCGCTTGGGCCGGGCTGGGTCTAGAAATCTGACCTGTGTAGACCTCTAAATGAATAAATGTCATTTATAAAGCTATCAAGCTTTTTTTCAGTGTCTGGGACATAATTATAACCAATGTATTAAGATATATCCACAGAGATTACATGCACAGCCTCCCTGTTCATTAAAAAAAAAAAGTGAATGGACAGGATCCCGAAAATATCTTCTGTATCTGGTTTTAAATAAGGAACATTAAAAATATCAATTGGCTAAACTTAAAAAAAAATTATACGTAAATTATACTCATTTTAAAATTATCTGTGAACCTTTTTACTTATAAAACAGAATCAAAATAATAATATATAGGCAAACAAATAAAGGATATTCACTTTATGAGGGAATTGACTGATGAGTGGACTGGATCACACCTGCAAACTGTATCGTTAAACGGAAAGAATGCAGTTGTTTCTACCCTTTAATAATCAGACTTATCACTGATTTGCACCGTGTTTCACTGGCTGGCATGCATTTTTTTTTATTAAATTAGAGTCAAAGTCTTATTTTCACAACTGCAGAAAAGTTAGAAAAAAAAAATTCAGTGGTCAACTGGAGAAAATTTTGCTATAGCTGTTTCTTAAGGCTCCTCTGCACTGAAACTCCCCGATCGCGAAATCCCATGTTAGCCTATGGGAAAACTTTCAAGCGTGATTACTCATTACCTAATATAATTATTATAATACCATTTTCACCAACTGTAAGTAGACGTCAGATGCTGATGATGTGTGTTTTAAAAAATTATCTCCGTAAATTTTAAGTACGTAAAAAATTCCTATAAACTTTGCAATTTCCATTTGATTAAATTTTATCATCTTCTTAAAGATACTTAAAATTTACGTAGACAATTTTTAAAAACGCACATCATCTGCATCTGACGTCTACTTTCTGATGGTGTAAACAGTATTATAATAATTATATTAGGTAATGAGTCATCGCGCTTGAAAGTTTTCCCATAAGTTAACATGGGATTTCGAGTTCTGGGAGTTTCAGTGCAGCGGCCCCTTAACATTGCGAAAATTCGCTATAAAAGGATAATTTAGCATTAAATACAATAGGAAAACGGCAGGACCAAAATGTTAACATCTTCTAATTTAAATTTGTGTTGTAATGAAAGCATAGCCTTAAAGAGAGAAATCCTGATGAATTTAGGAAATGCATGCTATTCTGGACAGGGGCAGTTTTCAAATAGAAAGTGGTAACTCTGGTTTCTAAAATCCACATGGGAAGGGAAAAAATAGTGCAAAGCAGATACTGGGATAAGGGTCGGGTGCCTTCTCCATATCTAAAAAGAGCAGCATGCAGTGCCCTTTGAAAAATGTCAAATGTAAACACCAATTTAAAGATTAAGACAACCAATAATCATTTTCAGAAACACCAAAAATTCAAATAAATAACAATAATAGCTCAGATAATTTGAGACAAAAATCATGAGAAAAGAAATTTATACCAGTAGGAAAAAAAAAAAGATTGCAAAATTAGATATTAACATAATTAGTCTACTTTAATTAAATTTATAAGAATATACATTTCAAAGTTGAATTACATTATAGGAAAAAGTTTTCTTATTTAAGGAACTGTAAACACATAATTAGAGATCAACTGAAAATTAATTTTCATTCAAAAATCGGACTTTCTCCGAAAATGCTGCTGGATCAAAACTATTAGTATTCCAAAAATCTCATTTCTTCCTTCAGAAATTTTCAACATTATTTAATGATTTGAGCTGTAATGGCTCAAATGAGACACTCTTTATTAATTACTATAAACTTCACTGTTTATCAGTCATGACTGACTCGAGACATGAATACAAATTACAAAGCAAGCAATGCATATATGACTAAACTTTGAAGGTGCTTTTCATGTGCTCATTAAAAGCTGCAGACTTAACAGTAACAGAACATTTTTAGTTTGAAACCACAGAAGTTTTTCCAATACTCTTTGAGAAAGTTCTAGTATAACAAATGATCATTTACATAATAAAAGATACATTGAGGTATGCATATCTAAAACATTTTTTAATTACTTGAAATTCATATCATTAGAAAATCATATGTGTAATGTAGATGAATTACATTTTATTTTATATGAAAATAAAAAGTTTCGGTCAAAGGCACACAGAGCCAACTCGGACCACACATATAATTAATTCATATTTTCATATATTTATGTATGTATTAATACCTTTAAAAAAATTATGTTTTCGTTTTTGGCCAAAAATAGGAAGCTTACCGAAATCCAGTTTCAGTCGATCCTTACACATACCTTACATAGCCCTGTGGCAAAAGTTTTGTAAACTTTCTGCTACGACAAGCCTCAAAAACAGCAAAATTTTTCTGCAACGTGGTATTTTTTAATAGTAGAAATGAATGGCAAATTTGTACATAATATAATTAGGAAAAAGACACTGAAGAACTAATATAGCTTAAAGCAGGTGTTATATGTAATGGTCTAATCTGTTTTTAAACTGCATGGAAAAAAACAACAAAAAAAAACTAAGTTTAATGAACCAGCATTAAAGGAATTGTTTAGCCTATTTCGAGTAATTTACAATAAATAAATTGTCTCAATACTTTTCTTAAGAATTATTTATTGAGTACGAGCTTAAATTCTTGTAATTTGTTGCATTGCACCATACATTTAAAAGCTATAAGATCAATTTATTGGAAGGAGGGAGAAGGATTGTTCATATGTACTTTAATTATTTCAAATAATTAAAATATTAAAAATAAAATTTAATAATATATTTCTAAATAAGTTGTCTGTCATACAAGCAAACATAATTTTCTATATTTGATATGGAAAGCAAGCAAAATAAAAAAGGAAACAATAAAGGATTAAGCAGAAATCATTTTATCGATTAAATTATTTTAAACTTTATATACACACATATATATATATATATAAACTTGTCAAAAATAAAAAGATTTCTTTCGAGTGAACTGCAACATATAATTTAAAAAATAAAATATATTTTCTGTATGATGTAATGTAAAAAAGGGCTATATTTATTGTTTATAGTATGATAAACAGTAAGAGGAGACCATTTATGCATTTTCAATATTTCAGGAAAAACAGTGAATGAAGATTTATGTTACTTAAAAAATTTAACAATGAGACGTAACATTAAAATGAGTTTCTCAAAAGAATATGATGAAGACTTATCTTTATGAAGATAAAGTTAGGCCTAATAATGCTTAAATAAAAACAACATTTAAGCCAAAAATTTTTAAAACTGAATAAAATATACAAATAACATTCTTGAGAAATAACAAAAATACTTGTTAATTATATGAATTTTTCATTACAATATACACAAGATATTTAAATTTCCTGTTCAAAAATTTTGTTTACACTAAGAAAAAACAAATATGGCTTCCTTTAGTTTACTTGTTAACTGCAGCTGTGAAAACCTATTTAAAATAGCTATAGTAAGATCTAATAAAGCTTAAATAAAAACAATTCTTAAGCCAAAAATATTTATAACTGAATAGAATATACAAATAATATTCATGAGAAATAACAAAAATAATTGTTAATTATATGAACTTTTCAATACAATATACACAAAATATTTAAATTTCCAGTTCAAAAATTTTGTTTACACTAAGAAAAAACAAATATGGCTTCCTTTAGTTTACTTGCTAACTGCAGCTGTTATAACCCATTTAAAATAACTATAGTAAGACCTAATAATGCTTAAATAAAAACAATTCTTAAGCCAAAAATATTTATAACTGAATAGAATATACAAATAATATTAATGAGAAATAATAAAAATACTTATGTTAATTATAAGAGCTTTTCAATACAAGATATTTAAATTTTTATTTACACTAAGAAAAAACAAATATGGCTTCCTTTAGTTTAGTTGTTAAAACTGCAGCTATGAAAACCTATTTAAAATAACTATAGTAATATTCTTGAGGTGCAGAGGAAACAAATATCAAAACAATTATTAAACTATTTTAGAAGGAATGCTTATAATATATTTTCATAGACTATAATAACACACTGATGTACTTTTAAATTCATATACAAAGACTAGTCAAGTTAACAGCTTTGAAGAAGATATTGTTTTTCATTTGGCACACTAATATACCTGCAGTTTTAAAACTGAAATCAAATATTTGAAAACATATAATCATTTTAAAATATACTTTATTAATTATAAAATAATTGACTATCCTACCAATATCAAAAGGTTTTTTTTTTTTTTTTTTTAATATATATAAAACACTGATTCAAAGATTAAGACAACAAACCGGTGGCCATCTTGAAAAACACCAAAAATTCAGATAAGTAACAATACCTGAGATAGATAATCAAAGACCAATAAAAAAGGAATTTTTACCAGAACAAAATAGAATATAGCGAAACAACACCAAAAACTGGCGATACGTAACAATTAAAATAATAAAACTGTAAAAAATCACCATAAAATAAAAAAAATACATAGGACGCGTTTCAAGCTAAAAATATTAACAGCTCGTCATCAGCTAAAGTTCTTGTCCCCTTACAGACACGTGTTTTACTTTAGTTTATGACGAGCTGTTAATATTTTTAGCTCAAAACGCGTTCTATGTATTGTTTTTATTTTTTGGTGATTTTTTTACAAAGTTTTATTATTTTAATTTTAACAAACTAGAATGTTATAAAATTCGATCTTAAGATAATTAGCTTGAATGCAATGTATTAGATTATGCATTTCAAAATTCATTCACACTTAGGGATTAAATTTCATAATTTTAGGAACTGTAAATACATAATGTGCAGTATTAAATGAAGAAAACAAAAACAGTCAATGTAATGCACTCAAATCATAAAAGATTAAGATGTAAAAGTTTAAGTACGACGTCTGTCATAGGTTATTTTTTATATTATAATTATAACAATTGAGTACTTACCACAAAGTTTAAAATGACAGGATACGTACGAAAAAATATTTAGCTGGACCTGATTTACTTAAAGAAAACTTTGACTTAACAGTTTGCATCATCCTCAAAACAGCTTTCTGTAGAATGGTCAACTAACACATCCATATGGTCGCCTAAGAGCTAGCAAAAAGACATTTAAAGGCAAGAAAAGCAATTGCATTTCAAGCCATTTGAATGCTTTCAACTGGCTGAATATCAGAGTCAACAACAGCTCGTCTAAAGTCCATAATTTTGATCTGGAAAAAAATTGGTTTTAAAATTAAGAAAATAATAATAACAAATGGCTTAGATGCCTTATTAACCCGGGTTCTGCCATCTTGGATTTTTTTCTTGCATGAAAACTCCTTTTTCGCCAAGTATTAAACGTTACCAATGGTTAAATATTGTTGATAGATTAATATAATATTGAAAAAATTAGAATATAATAATTATAACTATTAATTGAAAAACAATTTTTAATTCACGCCAAGAAAAAAATCCAAGATGGCAGACCCCGGGATAATAAGACATCTGTTCCAAACAAATCATCATACACAAATTGAAGACTTACAATTTATATAAACAAGTCATGCATACACAAACTGGACAATTTATAAAAATACAGTCTAGGGATACTTTGCATCAATCTTTTTAGTATGCAGATGTGCAACAGATTTTGTTTTAAAGGACAGGGAATCGGAGAAGGCTGTAGATAATTTTTTCATTTTAAATGCTAATTACATAACCACTACAGATAAAAGATGTAACGAATTGTAATTCGAATGCAATCTTTTTTATATCTTTTTAAATTATAAACTAAAATAAAAATTGTACTTGTATGTTTAAAAATTTTAACAGCTTGATGTATATTTTGTAATATTTGATTACAGAAAAATTCGAACTGGATTTTACAATTCAAATAATTTTTTAGCATTTTGAAAACACTTGACATGTTAGGCTTAAATCAACTCGCAGCAAGTACGTTAAAAATAAAATAACTTTAAAAAGTAGTACATTATTTTTAAAAAAATCGGCATAAATTAGGAAAAGTTATATTCAATAATATGTTTAACATAAATAAAATACATACCATTCCGAGAAGTATTTATTGCGGAAAATACCACATTGCAACAAAATCACCGTTCCCTTTCACATTCGGGATTCAAAACTATCACTCTCGTCAATTCATTGATTCATTCTCAAATACTCACTCCATTCCAGCGCGCACTGATCTTCTCTCGCCAAATTATTTGGCTACATTTCCCTTTCGCCAAGGGTGTCCAAAGCTTGAGGGCGAGGGGTCTCTCAATGGGGTGTAATCTCGTACAACCGTTCCTGTAATCAGTGAAATCATACTGTAATCAAGTCTTAATCATGCGTAATCATGTCATCACATGTAATCGGTGGTAATCAATGAAATCTTAACGTAATCACATGTAATCAATATAATCATAGTATAATCATGTATAATCAAGTGTAATCTTGAATTAAAAATCTCGAGAAAAATCTATTTTGTCGCCATTCTGTCTTCTTCCTCTCGCTGTCTTCAGTTTAGACGGAAGTTGGGGAAGGCGGGAAGACAAAAGCAGAAATGAGAAATGCCCTCGGTAATGGCAGAAAGGCGAGCTCACAGATGAGAAAGAGATAAGCTAGATAAGAAAGTAGTCTGTGGGGGGGGGGGGGGGGGCTTTCTCAAGTATTTGTGCTTGATTTTATTCAAAGAACGTTTAGCGGTCGGCATGGGGCCATCGTAATGAAGGGAAACTTTCATACTGGTCGGCCCGGCAGCATTAGGAAATATTTTTAACGGGCGAGCTGGGGCAACAACAACAAAGGAAAAAAAAAAATCTGCGGGCTGTCGAACCCGATTTAAAAATTTAAACGAAACCGATAAAATATGAATAATTTTCAATGGATATGACCAGTGTCGGGGCAGAATCTGATTACAGAGTAATGAAATTATTGATTAAATTAAAATACATTATAATCACCTCATAATGCAATTGATTAACACGCAGAGCACTGAAAAGTAATTTCAATTTAAGCTTTTGAATTGTATAACCCGATAATTGTGTAAAGGATTACAAATCAATTCTTATTTAAGATTTTAAGATTTAATTAGATTAATTTTAATCGATTACGTGCGGATTTCGATTACTCTTTTAATTATATAATCTAATTAACCTGCAATGGATTAAAAGATGATTTCAATTACGTTTTTAATTGTATAATCCAGTTAACCCGTAATGGATTGTAGGTCAATTCCAATTATATGTATTTTAAATATAACTTAGATTACATTCTAATATATTACAAGTTAATGTCGACTAAGTGTATTTAAAATACGCGGGAGATGAGAGGGACCGCAAGCAAATTTTTTAAATCTGATATATATTATTTATAACATATAAAAAAAATTAAAGATAGGAGGGAGTGATAATTGTCACCCGGGGGGGGGGGGCAATTTTCTAACTTTTTCTGGGTAGTAGTTTAGGTAATAGTTTTTCTAGTTTAGGGCAGAGGGGGCGGCACTTGCTCGGGCGTAAGAACGAAAGGCCAGGGCCGAAACTAAGAGGTGGCAGAGGGGGCATGTGCCCCGGGCGCCAGAACGAAGGGGCGCCAAATGAAGGCTTATACCTTTGGAATGGATGATTTTCTTCTGGTGGACTGATGGCTTCTATTATTACGAAACAGCCTTTATAAATGAAATGTTAGGTGAAGATGAAAGAGCAGTCGTAAAAAGTTAGAACTCTGATTTTCTGGTCAGAATGGGAAAAAAAAATGGCCATTTTTTTTTTTTTTTTTTTTTTTTTTTGCCAAAAAAATTATGGCCATTTTTTTTTTCCATTCTGACCAGAAAATCAGAGTTCTAACTTTTTACGACTGCTGTTTCATCTTCACCTAACACTTCTTTTATAATGGCTGTTTCATAATAATAGAAGCCATCAGTCCATCAGAAGAAAATAACTCGGCACATTGCCTACATGCCATAACACATTGCCTACCCTACACATACTGAAAATAATTCTGGCCCTGCTCGACCATGTATAAAAAGGAATGCAAGCCTGATCTCAGACCAGCACAAATCTGCTAAAAAAAAAATAAAAATAAATAAAATAAAAGAGCCCGGGTCAGACATCATGTAGCTCTCTGATGCCGATCTCTACATTGGACATGTTACATTTCTGTATTGATGTTGTCAAACTAGCATTGGTTCGTGACGCACATTTATACTTATTCTCGCGAAAGCCATATTCATTGAAAAATAGCTCATTTTGTCGGTTTCGTTTAAATTTTTATATCTGGTCCCAGGCCTGCTAAATTTTTTTATCGGCCCGGCTGGCACGTGCAATTTTTTTACCGGACTGACCCGACCCGTTTATTTTGTTTATCGGCCCGTTGTGAAAATTGTCTTAATTCTGCTCGTTTGGCCCGTGCCGACCTCTAGGCTGAACTACATAATTAGTCTTGTCAAATAACGAAATCTAAACAATCCGAAAAAAATTCCGCTTTATACAGGTTTCCATCATAGAAAGTATAATTGTCGGTATTCTTAATTTGGAAATATCGAGGGGAACATGCAATATTTTTCATTGAAAATAGGATTCCGTTATAGACAGATTTCATTTTCACATTTTTTACGGTAGTTGTAAAAATACCGAGAAAAATGCAAACAAAGGCGAAGTATACTCGTATTAAAAAAAAAAAAAAATGCTACGAAAAAGTAAAAACGCACAACGGTAGCTATCGACTCATTGACTTCACGTATCATTTATGAAAAAAAATAAAAATTCAAGTGAGAATTCTGAAAAGAACACTCCCATAGGTTTAACATTAGCGTGCGAGTGTTTTTCAAACCTTTCCGTCACTCTGACAAACTTAAATGCTAATGTTAAACCTATAGGAGCAATCTTTAAAGATTTCTCGAAATATTTTAAAATTTACTGTTAAATTATCGTACACAAAATAATTTCTTTTGTATAGGATTCCCGAGGTCGATACCCATTGTCGTGTTTGTTTCAATTTTGATTAGTTTTTTTAAATGAGGATAATTTTATGTTCAGAACCGGTTCCAAAAATGAAAGCGTTTGCATATGAAAAAAACTAATTAAAATCGAAATGCACAACGATGGGTATCTATCGAATCGTCCTCGGGTATTCTATGCAAAAACAAATCCTTTAAAAATATTAAAATATAAGCAAGAAATGTATAAAGATTTCTTCCATAGGTTTAACATTAGAGTTGAGTTTCTTTGTGTAACTAGTCGCGCAAAGAAGCTGGAACGCTGGTGTTAAACCTATGGGATTGCTCTATTGAAAATCTCTCTTTCTTTTAAATGTTTTATTTTTCTGTCTTGGAATGGCTGAGGTTGGTTAACAGTATTTACTTTTTCGATTTTAGTTGCATATATATATATATATATATATATGTATGTATATAATGTTATTTGTCACTTTCAGAACAGATTGCGAAAAATAAATCTTCTAAAATCGAAAACGTACAAACTAGAAACATTAAAGATCAATCTCAGATAAACTAAGAAAACAAAATTATTTAAAGATATTAAAATGCAAGTGAGAAATTTGAAAAGAACGCTCTCACAGATTTAACATTAGCTTGCGAGTTTCTTCGCGTGCCAAGTGTAAGATCATATGAACTCAAAAACCAGATTTTTTTTTGCCATGTTTATTCGATTTAACATGGAAAAGTTGTATCCTGTATAATAAACAGTTAAGGGTGTATTCCGATCCAAACTGCTTATTTTCTGATTCATTTTTAAATTCATTTTTGCTCTCAAACGCATCAAACTGGGAAATTCTCTTATTTAGAAATTACATAATGTGCCGTGCTTCTCGATTTTTTTGATAAATGCAGAAAATATTGTAAAAAATGCTGTCAAAATCGGCGTTTTGAACCGAAATTTCCGGAAGCGGGAGATCTGGGGATGAAAAAGATGGTCATACTGAGAAAATAATTGCTTAAAAATCAAATTCTAATTAATTGAGCGAAAAATGAAATCACACGGCACCTTATACAACTCTTCAAAAATCACCCCAGCAAGTTTGATGTTTTTACTTTTAAAAATGAGTCTGAAAATGTCTCAGAAAATTTCGAGCTGTTGAGGGTGAAAAAATATTTTTTCGAATACACCCTTAAGTTGTCGATTGTTAAGTTCGGTTAAGTTCTTGGCATTTGTTTGACGCTTGGTTACTTTTTATGGCTTGGCTCGGCAGACAGTTCCGAAGCCAGGAAATTTTTTCGGAAAATAGGTCCAAACCTTGTAAAATATATATAAAAAAAAAAAAAAAACCTACGGAAACAGAACCTGTATACAATGTAATCTTAAACAGAAAAATTCATTGTCCCGATTGAAGAGTTACTAAACTTGCAAATATAACTTATAAAAGGGAAACCTGTATAAAACGATTTTTTTTAGATATCTTACGATTTTGTTTTCGCAAAGGAAGATTTTCGTGGTCCATTCTCAACGTTTACCTCTAAAGACAAAAAAATGTCTGATACAGAATTTTTTTAACTGCCCCTTGCTATTCCTTTAATACAGACTTTCTTTTACATACATAAAATATTTTACATACGCAAACATGCATGCATGCACACACACATATATATATATTAGAATATTTGTGTAGTAACAGAATTTTAATAAACTTTAAGATTGTATTTCCTTATTTATACTTTACAAAATAGCTTATGAAGATAAAGAGTAAGATCAATCTCTGTAATTGAATGTATTACTAAAATAACTTTGTAGATTAGAAAAGGATTTTAGAATCTCTATAATATAAAAAGGCTGAGTATATCTCGGAGTATATACACCGTTTAAGAAAAAAAAAAAAAAAGTTTTCTACGGAAATAAAATGTAAATAAGTGTTAAATAACCTAGATTGTTTCTTAGTAGTAACATACCATGTATTTCAGCATTTAACACACAGCTCAAACATAAATCCAGAATATTTGTTAATGCAAATGTTCCTTATTATTGTCGCATAACTATTTGTTATTTATTAAATAACATTTCTGTGTGTAAATATGTTTATTTGAGCTTTGCGATATTTGCTAGAATATACAGCATATACAAGTATGCTCCCCAAATGTGTATACTTTAAAGTAGAAAACGACAACTGTTTTAGAAGATATTGCAAAAGAGAAACTATTTATATATTATAAGCTTTTATTTAACTTAAAACTTCATTCCTCTATACATATACACTGTATACTTTAACCCTGTGAAAAAATGAACCTGTCTATAACGGAATCTTGCCTTAAATGAAAATGAAATAAATACCATACTATTATGAAAGCTAAGTCGAAAACCTGACAAAAACTAAATTTTTTACCAATCTTTACGGTAGTCAACAGATTTACCGGATTTGACTGTATGCATATGATTTATTCAGTAAACTCTTACCTCATTCGGGAAGGGCATCCAGACCCCCCCCCCCCCACACACACACACACACACACACACAAACACTTCCTTGCCTAAAGCTCTGTGTGTGTAACAAAAGAAAATTTTATCAAAGTCATCTTTTGACAAAGATTCTACGATTTTAAACAGATCATAAAACTTCAGAAAATTCGCCTCCTGTTTCTTGTTTGCTGATTGACAAAAATTTCACAGAGTTGAAATAATATATCGATCATTTACTTCAAAATCAGAACTAAAAAATCGCGATTTTTGAATTATGACGTTGTTGCAACAAAGAGCGTATCAGCATGTTTTAGAACAGAATAATCACATTCGGGTTTTTACAGGTATTTTGAAATTCGCAGCTTCGAACAAAACATCGCAATAACTAACAAGTTCAATAAAACTTCATAATAACTAGTCCAACAATGACATTACTTTTTTCTATTTCAAGTAGGAGATTTAAATCTATTGGTGATAATTCTCGATATAGAATTATAAAATAAATTAAGATTCACCAAATTATGTTAAGTGTGCCGCTTTTGTATTCATGTAAACTCATTTTTTTCTTTACCAGGGCCGAAACTAGCCTTTTTTGAGCCCGGAACAAATATGGATTTTGACCCCCCCCCCCCCCCTCACGCACAATAAAAGTTATCGACCGCAGATACCCTATGCAAAAGAAAAAAAATTCTTTAAAAATAAAAATAATTTAATAATAATTAAAATGCTACAAGGAAATATGTAAACAACGCTCCCATAGGATTAACATTAGCTTGAGATTTAAGAGCTTACACTATTCACGCGAAGAAACTGGACCGCTAATGTTAAACCTATGACAGCGTTCTTTTAAAAATTTCTCACTTGCATATTAATAGTTTCAAATGATTTTCTTTTCTTTTGTAAATAGCTGAGAATGAATTCTACAAGGGCTACAATCACTCTACCAGGGAGCCAACCAAAAAATGGCAAATGCATGAACCCCTGGCAGAAGAAACCCCTTCGCCAATCAGCCAAGAAAACTGACCCAGAAAACAGCGACACATATATTGAAACAAAGTACAGCCAGCCCCGCTTAATTGCATACAGTTGGTTCCACTGAATTGTATGCATTTAAGCGGGTTATGCGTTTAAGCGAGGACAGCAATTAATGTTAGCAGTATACGTTATCAATTGATTATATACCACAGGTATGATAAATATTAATGAACATCATTTACCTAATAATTTAAAAAATATTCTTTTAATAATTTAGATTTTAATTATTAATTTTAAATAATTTATTATTACTCTCTATATAACAATATATGGAATAAGGTATAATGTATTATTACACTATTTACGTTACATGATTTAATTTTTCATTATAATGTATGTAAAATTAAAATGAAAGTAAAATAAAAAAAAAAAATTCGTTTTAAATCATACCTTTGAAAATAAATAAATTCTGCATAAATTCATTTTATTTTTCAATTATTTGTCAATTTATCACTTTTTTTTTCTTGTTGTTGTTGCCTACACAAAAAATCTTTTAGGGAAATTTGTTTTTTCCTACCTCGGATACTGTATTTCTCAATTTCCGGCGCTAAATATTGTTCCTTTATTCTCTTGACCATCCCGATTGTAGTTTCCCCCGATTCCAGGATTTTCCAAAAAGTACCCCCAGCATATTGAGTCACTGTATGTACGACAAGCTTTAAAAGACAAGAAAAACATAATTATCCAAATTCAACACTCGTATGCGTTTCCTAGAATTTAGATAATAAAGTCTTCTTTCACGACGGTTTCTGTTCTTCGATCGTAGATATAAAAAACCATTGTTACAACAACAAAAAATTCTTCCTTTCTTCCCATTCATCACTATAACAGGAATTTATAAAATGCGGATTACTAGATTCGAGATATTTATGCAATTAACCGGGGATTGTTATGCGATAAAACGAGTATATTTAACATTAACCTTATGGGGAGCGTTTTTGTTCCACGGCATTCTATGCATATAAGCGGGGTATGCAATTATCCGTTACCCGATTAAGTGGGGCCGACTGTATTACGAAAACTATGGCATCCAAGCACCATAGATAAAAGTATAAGAAACAGCAATTATAGTCATTTACAAGCATATGACTTATAAGTAAACACAAAATCATAAAGAAAACGGACTAAAAACAAAGTATAGACATATACAAAAATAACACATGACTTCTATGTAAACACAAAAATTAAAATAAAAACAAAATGAAAACAGTGTTTAAAGTTATTTACAAATACGAAAGGCTTAGGAATGAGGAAAATAATAAAGTTCAATAAAAGTTCACGAAGATAAACAGGCAGAAACACCGTAGAAAAAAAAGATTCTTTAAGAGGTATATTTGATGAAAGATTAGAGTTTATTAAATTCGTTGTATAGGATGCAGAGTTTTTTTATAATTTGATTTGGATAACAAAACGTTCTGAAGATTCCAGTTCAATGTTCTATTGCGGACATCACAGGCTTTACTGCTACAAAGAAGGAATCGCAAAGGTCTGGATAAATGTTCCATTTTACATAGATTTTTATATTAGCGGGTATAAATTGTACAGTGTTAATTTCGTCAAACTTTAAATTTTTTCCATTTATGGCACGCTTCGTTACAGACATGTTCTAATGTCGTAGATTTAACTATAGTACATTTATGCTCTCAAGCGGTTATTATTAGTGACGGATCCAAGGGGGAGGAGACGGGGGTCATGACCCCCCCCCCCTCGTAAACAACAGAAAAATGCTAAAAGTTATTAAAAAAGGAAATATATCTTAAATTCTTCCAATCCCCCTCCTCCGAAGTTTGTTCAACAATGCGAATCTCTCTGACTCTTTAAACCTCTACTCAAATCAAAGTTAGGTAATTTCTGATACATCCGTGAAAATATTTCTAATCTCAAGAAATTTGAAAGTGCACTTATTCGGAAACTATGTGATCGAAACTGTTTTCCATTTTTCAATAAAAGCGAAGAATCTTACTAATATATTTGTTGCATAGATGTTTTTAGATGGTAATAGATGAAATTATTAGATTAAAAAAGATTAACTTTATTAACAAGAGAACAGCATGGTTGAGCGGGAGATGGCGAAGGAATCAACAACAAATCAGTTAGGGGAACGGTTACAGTTAAAGCTAATATCGATTACGATTAATTAAGGTTATGGAAACAGTTAAATATAAATACATGGTACATGACATCTCCCTTTTTTTTTTTTTCAATTAATGCACATATAAGGAAACATACAAAAATAAATCAATAATACACAATTACTAAAGTTAAAAATATTAAGAAATTAAATCAATAATAGACAATTGCTAAACTTCAATATATTACGAAAGTCTTAAAGTTTATACATAGTCTTTAAAACGTTGTGGAGTTTTAATTTGTCGACCTACGCGAGTGGATCGAGCAGGAGCAGTAACAGATGATTGAATCTGAGGCAATGTAGCAGAACTACTAATAGATGGTTGCGTAGAGGCTACTGAAAATGCAACATTGTTATTGCTCGTTGGAGTTGCAAGTAGATCTTCGGCTGTTGTTTTGGGATTCATAGGCTGAGCAGATTTAAAAATTTTAATGTGAATACGATTTCTACGATATTCTCTACCATTCTCTGCTGTTATGACATAAGACCTTGGTTGAGGCCCAACTTTGGATATTTTTCCTTTACACCATTGATTTTTAAGCCGAAACAGCACTTCTTGATCTTTTAGCAATGGTTGCAAAGGGTGAGAATGTAGATCATATTTATGCTGTCGCTGCTGTCTGAAATGTAGGCGTTCTTGTACAGCGCTGCAATCATATTGGGGTGCAAGCTGTGACGGCAGTGTAGGAACCAGGGTACGAATACGACGGCCCATTAGCATTTCTGCAGGAGAAGGTAGGCCATCCATAGGAGTATTTCTATACTCCATCGAGACAAGGTGTACATCTTTCTTGTCTTGTGCGGCTTTGGTGAGGCTGGATTTGATAGTTTGTATACAACGTTCGACCTGTCCATTTGAACGAGGGTACCCAGGACTAGATGGATTGAAAAAAATGTCCCAATTTGTACAAAAGTCATTAAATTCTTTGGAATCAAAAGGTGGTCCATTGTCTGCAATAAGCTCTTCAGGAATACCGAAGCGAGCAAAACAAGTTTTTAAAGTATTGATAACTGTGGGAGCTGTTGTGTAGTGCAAATGCTGGAGCTCAATATATTTCGAAAAATAATCCACAATTAAAAGGTAAGTCACTGAAGATAGATGAAAGAAATCAATTGCAACCTTTTGCCATGGTCGCTCTGGTAATTTTCTGTCCAAAAGTGGTTCTCTGCTGTTTAACCTTTGGTTTTGTTGACAGACAACACAGTGCGATACCATATTTTCGACTTCAGCATTCATGTTTGGCCAATAGAGGGATTGACGGGCAAGATTCTTACAGGATACTATACCTCTGTGACCAATATGAAGATGCTGCAAGATGTCTTTGCGACAAGACTTTGGGATCACCAATCTTCGACCACGACAGATGAGACCATTTTCTATGTGGAGTTCAGATTGACAGTGCCAATAAGGTTGTGCATGAGGGATCACATTTTGCTTGTTTTGAGGCCATCCATTTTCAATGTAATTTTTTATACTTTGGAGCTCCAAGTCATTTTCAGTTTCTTGCATGATTTCATCTAATTTGGACTTTGAGGCTTGCACTAGCAAAGAAACCATTAAATGAGCATTGTCTATGTCAGACGTCGAAACAGTCTGTACTGGCAAAGGTGCTCTGGATAAGGCATCAGCAACAACTAGATATTTGCCAGGTACATGCGTAAGTTTGAAGTTATATCTTTGTAGACGCAATAACAGTTTTTGCAATCTTGGTGATATATTTTCAAATGGCTTATGAATTAGTCCTAACAAGGGCTTGTGATCTGTTTCTATCTCAATATGTTGACCAAAAACATAATAATGAAAATGTTCACAGGCATGAACAATTGCAAGGAGCTCTTTTTCGATTTGGGAATATCTTGACTGAGCTTCAGAAAGAGTTGCAGATGTATACGCAACTGGTTGACGGTTCTGGAGAAGAACACCACCAATACCAAAAGAACTTGCATCAACAGAAAGGACTATAGGTTTATCTTTGTCAAAAAACTGGAGAACTGAAGTTGATTGCAAAAGATCTTTAACCCTCAAGAAAGCATCATTATGATGAGAATCCCATTGCCAATTTATATCTTTCTTTAATAGATCTCTTAAAATGGAAGTTTCCTGTGAAAATTTTGGCACAAACTTCATAAGATATGTGGCCATACCCAAAAATCTCATCAATTCTTGCCTATTGGTTGGGACAGGAAAACGTGAAATAGCAGAGACTTTTTTGGGATCAGGAGAAATACCATCAGGTGAAATTATGTGACCTAAGTATTGTAATTTAGATACACCGATAAGAGTCTTATCTTTGTTGAGCTTCAGTCCACTTTCTCTAGCAATTTGAAAAACTTTCTTTAATTTCTCACAATGATCATCTAAATTTGCACTGTACACCAATATATCATCAAAATATGGGTCGATTTCTGGGCAGTTTTCAAATATATTAACCATACACATTTGATATACCTCAGGAGCACAATTTAATCCGAAAGGCATTACTAGGAAACGAAATCTGCCAAATGGTGTTATAAAAGTGCAAAGATCAGAACTCGCATCATCTAGCTGAATATGATAAAATGCATTTTTTGCATCAACGAGAGAAAAGATTTTGGAACCTTTCAACTTTGACAACAATTGGTCTTGTGAAGGAATTTGGAAATGTTGTCTTTTGACATATTTGTTAAGGGGACGAGGATCAAGACAAACTCTTATTGATCCATCTTTTTTAGGAACTATAACAATTGGATTTACCCAATCAGTAGGTTTAGTGACCCTTTCAATTATACATCTTGTTCCATTCTTAAGAGTTCATTTTTGAGTTTACTTTCTAAAGCCAATGGTATTTTACGAGAAGCTGCTATAACAGGTGTTGCATTTTCATGCAAAATAATTTTGTGTTTACCAGGTAAACGACCTACACCTTCAAATATATCATTATATTCATTCAAAATTTGTAATAATTTAGATGGAGGAGAATTTACATTATTAGATGGGTTAGAATGAGCTCTAGTAGATGAAAGAGAATGTGAAGTGACACTTGTTGAGTCATTATTTACATTAGATTTGGAATTCAAACGAAAATTTGTATTTACACAATTAACACTACTTTTTCCACTTACTTGTACAGAGGAATCCATTCGCTGTATGAGATTTAAAGCTGCGCATGCAGCTGCACTTAACACTGGTTGTACATTCAGATTTACTATAATAAATTTTAAATCATAGGACATATTATTCACAACACACTTAAGAGTAGTTTCACCCACAACTGGTAAAGCATCACCAGTGTAAGTACACACTTTAAGGGTACTTGGATGAATTTCTGGAGAATTATTTAATTTCTGAAACACAGATAAGGGAAGCACATTCACTTGGGCACCTGTATCGAGCTTGAACATGATGGGATGATTATCAATATGGATTAGCTGAACCCAATCACATTCCTCAAGTGTTGAAATAGCACCGATATAAGCTATATCTGGACTGCAAACAATTGATGAAACTTGATGGTGTTGTTGCTTTGGTAATTGCCTTTTAGGTTGTCTGCAGACACTGGCAAAATGGTTTGACATATGGCAATTATGACATGTTTTCCCGTAAGCTGGACAATTTCTGGGCACATGATGCGATCCACATCTTGAGCATGGTCGTTTATGATGAGCTGCCGGATGCTTGTTATAAGTAGGCTTCGAATTACTGCTTTGATGTTTTGCTGAATTTCCTGGATTATATTTTTTGGTTTTCTGGCGATTGATCGCGTCGACGTGCGTAGATGATGTAGATGTAGGCTGCGACATGGCGAGAGAATGTAGTTTCGACAGTTCAGCAGACTTGCATATTTCCATGGTTTTCTTTAAGGAAAGTTCAGGCTCTCTCAAAAGCCGTTCACGTAAAACATCATCACGTAGGCCTTGTATGATACGGTCTTTGACGTTACGCTCATAAGCTGCACCAAATTCACATTGATCAGCTTGCAGTTTAATTTCTGTTACGAAAGAGTCAAAATTTTGTCCAGATTTCTGGATCATATTATTAAACACAAAAGTTGCTAGAGTGATGTTACGATAAGGCTTGTAATGTTCATCAAATTTATCTAAAACGTCTTTTACCTTTCTAGTTTGACCATTGGTAAGAGCCGGAAACTCGAATGTTAGGTAATCTTTGTAGGAAGCCTTGCCGATAACGCTAAGTAATAAGGCGATTCGCGTATCATCTTCTTCCTTGTGATATTTAACTGCAGTTTCAAAAAGTTCATATTTTTGTCGCCAATCCATCCAGGCTTCTGCTGGATTATCACCAGGAACAAATTGTTCCATTTGCAAAAAGTTGTGAGCCATGCCGTCTCTGACAACGTATTTAGAATTTAGCAAAAAAATACTAATTAGACGATAGATGTACTAAATACTACTGTAATGGTAACTTCTGACACCATAATATATTTGTTGCATAGATGTTTTTAGATGGTAATAGATGAAATTATTAGATTAAAAAAGATTAACTTTATTAACAAGAGAACAGCATGGTTGAGCGGGAGATGGCGAAGGAATCAACAACAAATCAGTTAGGGGAACGGTTACAGTTAAAGCTAATATCGATTACGATTAATTAAGGTTATGGAAACAGTTAAATATAAATACATGGTACATGACACTTACCAAAAATTCCATAAAATTTGGCATTTTAAACTAAATTTCTGGACGCGAATGCAAATTGCTCTCTCATGATGACATTTCTGTGGCTCTCAAGTCCTAAAAATTGGCTTAAAATGCTAACTTGACAACATTTCTGAATCATTCTTCGCATTTATAAGAAAATGGGAAATGCTACGATTTCTTGGTATCTCAATGAAATCTATATATATATGAAGTAGATTAGCAACATTAAGAGCTTATAAAAGCTTTTATTAACTAAAAATAAGCATAGGTTAAAGCAATAGCATTGCAAGTATAGAATATGAATAAATTATGCTATTGCCACTTTACATAAGTAAATATAGTGTTGCCACACAAATACATAATATCACATTCACCCCTCCCTAAAGAGTTTGCTAATTCAATCGGTCACATAGTCTGTCAAATAGGAAGGCTGGCGTCTTTTTCTTGTCGGACGTAGTACGCCTCCGCCATCTAAACTTTCAGCTGTAGATCTTCTGAGGCTCTTTGTATGCAACTCTGGACTAACAGGCAATGAAGTGGCATTTTCTTCAGTATTCTGTTCTGTTGATGATTCGGGAAGTTCATCATCCGACTTGGTATTCTGATAGTCGAAGGAAGATAGGGGCATTCGGTTGTCACAAACGTCTCCACGTCTAGGTGATTCTATAGTTTCTCCTTTTGGTGCCGAGTGTCTTATAGAGACACTAGTTTCGCGACCATCTGGGAATCTTACATGAGCATAATCTGGATTTGCTTCAATAAGCTCTACTTCCTGAACAATTGGTTCATACTTATTAGCACGTACATGGTTCCGCATGAGTACAGGACCAGGGTGGGACAACCAAGTAGGCAATGAGCGACCATTGTAGGATCTCCTAGCATGGTTGAAGAGTCTTTCATGTGGTGTAGCATTAGTTGCTGTACATAAGAGGGAGCGGATGGAATGTAGAGCAGGTTGTAAAACTTCTTCCCAACGTTCGATTGCCATCTTTTTTGATTTTAAGGCAAGTTGGATAGTTTTCCATATGATTCCGTTGTATCTCTCCACTTGCCCATTCCCTTGAGGATTATATGCAGTTGTTCGGCTTGTTGCTACACCAAGTGAAGTTAGGAAGGTTTTTAACTCACGTGACATAAAAGATGATCCCCTATCAGAATGTACATATGCTGGTATTCCAAAAACTGAGAATAGGTTCTGCAGTTGAGCAATTACAGTAGCAGCAGAGGTATCAGGGCATGGGATCGCAAAAGGAAACCTTGAAAACTCATCAACGATAGTAAGTAAAAAACGATTTCTGGAAGCTGCTGGTAAGGGTCCTTTGAAATCTAGATTTAACCTCTCAAAAGGGGCAGTAGCTTTAATTAATTTTCCTTCATTTCTGCAAAAACGTGGTTTTACTTCATTGCAACAATTACACGAGTTTATTACCCTTTTAATATCTTCTAGAGAGAATGGTAAGTTTTTTGCTCTAATCCAATGGTACATTCGAGTAATTCCAGGATGGCACAAAGAATCATGTAATTCACTTAAATTTATTTGTGGTATTATGGCTGCATTGATCCTTGAGAGGGCATCAGCTGTTGCATTTCTATTGCCTGGTCGATAAATGATATCAAATTTAAAACATGCAAGCTCTAACCTCCAGCGCATGATCTTTTCATTTTTTATTTTGCTGCTGTGATGTTGATCAAACATGAATGCAACTGATCTTTGGTCTGTAAAAACTTCAAAGTGTCTGCCGATTAAGTAGTGTCGCCAGTGTCTCAGAGATTCAACGATTGCATAGGCTTCTTTTTCAATAGAGGCATGTTTTCTTTCAGATGCATTTAGTGTTCTAGAGAAGAAAGCTATAGGGCGCTCAGCCTGACTAAGAGTGGGAGTAATTTCCATTCACGTTTGTGAGTAATCTATAACCATTCTGTGCCTGTGGTTACCTCCTTTCACAACAAATGCCTGTGCACGCCAAGGCGAGTTACTGGGTTCAATTACCCCTTCTTTCAGTAGTTTAGTTACCTCTGTAGCAATGAACTGTTTATCTTCTTCAGTCTGGCGTCTTGATTTTGTAATGATTGGTTTACAGTCAGGTGTTAAGTTAGAGAAGAGCGAGACAGGGGGTACGGAAGCCACTGCCAAGGAACAAATTTGAAGAGGTGGTCTGTCACCATTGAAATTAATCTCGACATAAGAATGGCCACTCAGTAAGTCATGACCAATTAAGAAATCTGCGCAGAGATTTTTCATAATCAGCACTTCTACATTATTATATGTGTGATTTTGTAATTTTACTGTCACTGTGCAACAACCTGTAATGTCTGAACTAAGAGAAGAGTTAGCCATTGTTATTTTTCCAAAGTACGGCTTCACTCGAATATGGCATTTTTTTACAAAACACTCATTTATAAAACTGAGTGAACTGCCAGTATCTACGAGTGCATTTAGTTGAGTCCCATTTATTAGAATTTCTGTTATTAATTTCTGAAGACAGCGCGGAAAAACAGAAGCTGAGGCTAAAGTAAAGGTTGATGCAGTAGAATTGGTACGGTTGCGCTGAGGTCTGGACTTGCACACACGCTGATAATGCCCTTTCTTCCCACATCCCCGACAGAGAGCATCCTTAGCTGGGCAAAGACTTCGTAAGTGGCGCTCACCCCCGCAAAAGAAGCATTTTCCCGAGCGAACAGGGGTAACAGCTGCTAACTGAGCATCCTCTATGCTACTTGGAAGCTCAACAGAAGCTACGGTTGTTGGATCTGGTGGAGTTAAATACGAGGCCGAGTGAAGTTCTGCCAATTCTAAAGTTCTAGCTTGATCAAATGCTTTCTCTAGAGTAATAGTAGTGTTTTCCAATAGACGTTCACGGATACGCGCGTTTCTTAAACCTCGAATGAAAGCATCCCTGATGTATTCATTTTTATTCTGTTCAGCAGTTACAGACTTGAAGTTGCAATCTTTACTCATTTGTTTCAGAATTTGCAAATATTCATTTACAGACTCACCCGCTAGTTGGGCTCTTGATGCCAAGCAGTGTCTGGCGAAAATTTCGTTTCTTTTAGTCACGTACAGCGAGTCTAGAACAGCGATTGCACTATTGTAATTTTCACATTCGTTGATATACGTATACACTCTTGCTGATACATAATTACACAAAAGTTGCAGTTTATTCTCGTCAGTCATCTCTTTAACTTGAGTAATAAAGTTTGAGAAAGTCCGATTCCAATGCTTCCACTTCGTTTCAGCATCCACGCAAGTGGGATCAACATCAAACCTTTCCGGTTTTAGTAATTGTTCCATTATAATGGGAAAAAGGGGTTTGACTTTAAAAAATATATATTTTAGTTAATAAAATTGAAGTAGATTAGCAACATTAAGAGCTTATAAAAGCTTTTATTAACTAAAAATAAGCATAGGTTAAAGCAATAGCATTGCAAGTATAGAATATGAATAAATTATGCTATTGCCACTTTACATAAGTAAATATAGTGTTGCCACACAAATACATAATATCACAATATATATATATATATATTAACGAATACTACTGTAAATATTTTGTATTTAGGAATGAAAATGATTTCGCGAAAGTATCAGAAAAATCGTCAGTTTTAATTTGAGAATAGCCTTCAATATAAAAATTGATCATGAAGTGGTGTAACCCCCCCCACCCCCCCCCAAAAGAGCCATGACCCCCTCTAAATTGAGTGCTGGATCCACCCTTGGTTATTATAGAGTGGATAAATTTTAGAGAATACATGTGAAAACGTCTATAATGGAATCCTGTATTAAACGGAAAAAAATAATGGTTCCGGCGAAAGAAACACTTTAAAATTATACCTGCTAAAACGAAAAATTTCGGAATTTTTGCCGTTTTAGCAGATGTTACTACTTTTTTATTCATGATTTAGTGTACGAACCCATCGATAGGGGGGGCGGGGGCATTCCTACCCCACCCCCTTGGCTACGCAACTGTCGGCAGAACGGTGATAGGCAAATGACCGTCCTGCTTGATACTATTTTCTTATTTTGGACAAATCTAAAAAGTTAACATGTAAAAAAAAGATTGCCGTTTTAGCACAAGTTACTACTTTTATTATTCATAATTTAGTGTACGTGCCCATCGTTAGAGGGGGACATTCCGACCCCACCCCCTTGGCTACGCCACTGTCGGTAGAACGGTGATAGGAAAATCACCGTCCTGCTTAATACTATTTTCTTATTTTTAACAAATCTAAAAAGTTAACATGTAAAAAAAAAAAAAATTGCCGTTTTAGCACAAGTTACTACTTTTATTATTCATAATTTAGTGTACGTGCCCATCGTTAGAGGGGGACATTCCGACCCCACCCCCTTGGCTATGCCACTGTCGGTAGAACGGTGATAGGAAAATCACCGTCCTGCTTAATACTATTTTCCTATTTTTAACAAATCTAAAAAGTTAACATGTAAAAAAAAGAAAAAAAATTTGCCGTTTTAGCAGAAGTTACTACTTTTATTATTCATGATTTAGTGTACGAGCCCATCGTTTGGGGTGAGATTCAGACCCCACCCCCTTAGCTACGCCACTGTCGGCAGAACAGTGATAGGCAAATCACCGTCCTGCTTGGTACTTATTTCTTATTTTGGACAAATCTTAAAAACAGATTTTTGGAAGGCAGTAAAATCGACTAAAACTGTTAAATCATAAATTTTAGCAATTTAATCACGTATTTCCAAGTGAAATCAACTGTGATCAAGAGTAAACAGCTGTAATCTAGGTGTAATCAGGTATAATCACATGTAATCTAGGTGTAATCAGGTATAATCACATGTAATCATAATAATCAGCTGAATCAGCTGTAATCAAGGTGATTTCGTAATCTCGTACGCGATTTCTTCCATTGAGAGACCCCTCGCTTGAGGGTTTGTAAATTAGCAAACTGGACAACATTTTTGCGAAAGTTTCGCAGTTAGAGAAATAAGCCCCGCCTTGACACCTGTCAAAATTTGTTTACCTTTAGCAGCGAAAAGTTCGCAAAAAGGCTGGCTTCTGATTGGTCAATCTCGTCTCGCTAATAGCGAATAATCTATCTGGATCTGGGCCATAGTCATATTTAGTTTAATGTTGTTATTGATTGATTGATTTTTATAATACTAATTATCTCCGGTAGGTGGCGTCAAAGTCGAATTTGTAGCGTAGTATTTTGTAGTATTTTTTTAGAGGTAGCTGTAGTATTTTTCGTTTTAAAAATCTGGCAACACTGTGTGAAGTCCTTCTTTATTCTATGAGCGTGTTCAGATGTGCACTTCAGGCCGCGCGCGCGCTCAGAAGTTTATGCCATGGAGTAGGTCTTATCGAAGAAAGGAATTTTAACATAATTCAATTATTTCATTATTTTTATGGTTCAAAAAAGGTAAAACGAACGACTATATTTCTTCATCCTTCCAAAACATGGTTTTCGTAACAGGAATACATGCCTATGTTCGCTCAGATAAAATCTAAAATAGTCGGGAAAAACATCACGTGACCTTCTTTATCTACTTTAGCCCATTTAGCATTTAAAATTAGTTAACCAACCGCACGCAAACTCCGCGCGAGCTGCTCAAAAAAATTGTGTGGGCGATTTGATCACGTGATTGTGCGTTTTCTGCTTGTGTGTTATTGGTTGTGCTTTGTTTGGTAGGTTGATTGATACAATTTAAGAATTCAACTGGTGATCTAAAAATTTTAACTTTTTAACAATTTTCTTTTTATTTATTTAAAAATGATTTATCAGTTGATTTATATCTTCTGTGATAAATAGAATGCTGTTAGTAAACCAAGATTCTGATATCAACATATGAGATTTGTTTGTAATCTAGTATACTGGATAGATTTCAATGGAATTTGCACTGTTAGTTAGACAGTTTTTCAGAGTGGGTTTTAATATATCTATTTCTTATTTTATGATTGCATATTTTAATACCGTGTGGATAACAGACCAAAATACATCATAAAACATGAGAAATAAATGGCATTCAAAATTCTGTTAGTATAAGCAAAATACTTACTTATACTTTCAGTAAAAAATTTATAAACATTCTAATCAAACTTTATTCATTACAAACTAGGCAGCAGACCTATATATTTTATCTCTTTAAAAAATATATGTACAGATATTTTTAGTTAAAATAATTTACAACTATTACATTTTATTTTTATAATGTTCAAAGTAGAATATGATTTCTAGCCTAGTCTGGATAAAAATTCACTCGTAAAGTACTCAAAAAAAAAAAAAAAAAAAAAAAAAAAAAAGGAATTATTCTACGTGCAAAAGGATATTTTCGCACAATATATATTATTTTTTCATTTGGATTTGCTTAATGTTTATATCATTATACATATACATACTACATATATAATCACTTAGAAACAAAACTTTGAATATTTAAAAGGCGTTCAGATCTAAAACTTTCATCTCGAAATACCTCATTTTCTCACATTTAAATGAGTATTTTATTATTATAATAAAAATACACGTGCCTCTGTATAACAAAAATAAAAAATATATCTTCATCAAAAATATCTTATTCATTATGAAAAATATAAAACAACCAATAAACAAAACAAAAAAAAAATTTGTGACACAATGTGGGACTGGAGGGATTCGAACCCACAATCCCTGGTCTCGAGTTCACTGCCTTATCCATTCGGCCATCCAGCACACGTTCCTTTTGCAACAAAATATCTTTATAATTAGCACTTTAATTAATCAAATCCATGATCTGTTCCTGAACATACTACGTGTTATTCCATACATGATATGGACCCACTCCATGTTCCTGTCTCCTGAGCTCGCGCGCGTAACGCGCGTGCTTCTTGAACACACTCTATGTTCATGATGGAATGAGATGAACCTAAATTCAAATGAAGTTATCCAAGGATATGAATATTTTTAATCGAAATTAAAAACGATGCTTTGATCTCGAACTAAAAAGTTTTAGTTTGTATAATTTTTTATTTCTGTTAATTATTTATATATCTACTTTTCCATTATAGCGCTTTTTTAAAAAAAGCTTGGCGCCATTCGGGCATCAGAAAGTGAGATATGTTGCCAAAATATATAAACGGCTATGAAAACAAATCTAATGAACTTTTATTTTTCTTTATTGCACTTATATACATAAAAAAATCGTTTCTAAATATATATAATATTTTTTATATACAAATTACGGCACAGATTTCAGATATGAACCGGGATACCTAACTGGCGCCAAAATGGTGTTATTTTGCCTGCTACCGTAACTCGGCTATTGTTTTTATTTATTAATAAATTGTTTGTTTACTTTTATTTTCTGTTTTTTTAATTATATAAACTGTTTTGTTCTATAGTTATTATTCAAAATGTTACTTATTTATAGTTATTTCCTTTTCAAAATGATAGCAAATAATTTAAAAATATATATGTAACTGGTATTCGAAAGCGAGATTTTTGCCGAATTGGCGTCAGAGAAAAATTACGCCAATCCCGATGCGTATATGACATCTGTGCAAAAATTACTTCTGTTTCTTTATAAAAATGGGTAAATAGCTTTTTTTATATTAAATAAATTGTCAGCACCGTGCGAAAGAGGGGGCGGTCGCCCCGGGCGCGGAAATTTAGGGGCGCCAAATTTGGGTACAGATGTCATATTCGCCCCATATTGGCGCGATTTTTTTCCGTTGCCAATTTGGCGAAAACATCAACAGCATAAACAACATAATCCGGGTTACCACATCAAGCAAAATAACGACACTTTGGCGCAAGTTAAGTACCCTTTGCCTATATGATTTGGCATCAGAAAAAAATCGCGCCAATATGGGGCGAATATGACATCTGTTCCCAAATTTGTACTACCAATTTCAGTTTTTTTTATTGTCGATCCTTTTCATTGGAATTTTTTTTCCCCTCTTCGATATTCTATATTTTTGTAAAACTAAATGTATATATTTACATATCGGGAATATTTTTCCCAATGGAAGTATGTACATTTTTCATTTCAAAATTATTACGCTGTTCACATTTACTTTTCATTGAGCTATTTAGATCTGATGATTTTATAATATGCTTTTGTGGTATTTTATTACAGTGTTTCTTAAACTTTTGCACTCTGCGGGCCCTTTACATCGTATACGAAAGTTTCTGTCACCTGCCACCCTCAGTGAATATGAATTGCTAACCTATTCTGATTCCACTATGGGATCGTTCTTATAGTCATTCGGTCATTACTTTGCCGTTAAAAAAAGGTCCAGCACAGGATGAAAATGCTGATTACATGAAATTCGCGATTGCATAAGGACTAAGATTTTTCAAACTAACGTTCAAGAAAATTATACCTAGTCCTAGTGGAGAAATTATTAATGGTGATTGCGGCTTATTGGATAACTTAAGGGAATCACTATGTTTTGTTTTCTCTTTTTACTATTCACCAATTATCTTGATCGTCCTCCAAAGTTAGCCAATCCAGATTGTGGGTTTTTCATGTGGAAGAAATTAAATCCTAAAATTCCTGAGCATAAAAATGCTCTAGAACACAGGAGTGCATGCATTCGCTAAAAGAAACTTGAGAGACGTTTAAAATTAAATCATATAATCAACAGCAAATTTGAAAAGTGCTAAAGTGAAAATTATTAAAAGTGAAAAAGACATGGCAAAATATATTCAGGATGAAATTGTGAACTTTCTTTCCAATGAAGATAGAAATACGATTGTAGAAGAAATTAATAGAGCAAGATATTTTTCAATTTCGTTTGATTGCACTCCATATACCGAGTGTCCTAAAATGGACTGACTGTTTTTAAAATTCAATAACCTGTAAATGGCCTATAAATGGCTGTAAACAGGTATTTAAAAAAAAAAAAAAAATGCAGGAAGGTAATGTAAAATGTCAGTATTTTTTTACCTCGATTCCCGACTTTAGTTCCAAATAGCAACTATAGATGGCGCTGCAAGCAGGGATGACCACCTCGGGAACTCAGCTTACGCTTTAGAGTGATAGTGCAGTGCCGAGGGGCAGACCAAATCCACTAGCTGCGCGCATTACAAATGACTTTTTCAATTCTTATACTGCAGTTTTACAATTTCACATTACAACATAAATATCAATGATTTGTTGAAGAATTAAACAGGTTTATAGTCATTTCAGGTTACAGCAGTATACTTTATTAAACCATATTCGTGTAAATCAATCAAGTTTATACTGAATTGACAATTATGCCAGCAATGTATAATCGCACAAGCATTATAAAGACAACATCTAGCGCCATAGGTGCTCAATCAAGGCCAAAACCGAAATCGCCCAACGCTGATGCGAAAAGAGGAGGCTAAATGTATGGAGTGGGTCTCATTCTCCAATACAATCTTATTTTTAGGGGCCTATTCTATATATTTAACCTTCTTCCTTCATATGATGCTAGGGGATTTCAGTTTAGACCTCCATTGAGTGCTTATTGCTTGTCATCTATCTCTGCTATTTGGAACTAAAACCGAGAACCGCAGTAAAAATACTTCTAATATCTTACATAACTCTCCTGCAAGAATTTCTTTTAATAATTGTAACCATTTGCAAGTTACTGAATTTTAAACACAGTCCAGTTTAGGAATCCAGTACACCCCACAAAGAACAAATGACTCAAATTATACGTTACCGAAAATAGAAAATTTTCATTCGTGGAAAGGTTTCTTGACTACATCAAGTCAAAAAAAAGAAGAAAAAACTAGCATAAGAAATTTAAGATAAGCTAATGTCCGACAATCGCGACATTCACAGCTGCACGAGAGGTTCTGTTCTAGAAGACGGTAGACGCTGAGTTCGAGCCAATCGCGCACATCAGCCTAATCGTTCGAAATTGTCCGTAGTTTTCTTCGAACCTTGCGTAAATACGTGTTAGGTTCCCTTAGAAAGACCTTACAGAGGACACTCCGGCCTACTATATCCAACTTGTAGATAATCGGCCGTCATAAACAATACCAATATCAACCCTTCAGAGCTCAATGTTGTGATATGGTGCAAATATGGCTTCCCAATATAATGTTGTGTAAGCTCGAATCGTCGAAGTAAATAAATTCTTCTATTTTTTACCATGTTCTGCACATTCTCTAAACTTTCAGTTTGTGCTGCTGGTGTATGTCCAAAAATGTCCGGAACTGCATAAAATGTGTTTGTTTTTTCTTCTCTTCTACCAAAAGATGGGATATATTTATCTCCCACTTTCTTATCAGTTTATTTAAAGAAACATTGCGATAATCTATGGTCATGAAAAAATAAAGCTATATCTGCAGTTTACAAACAATTGCCACAGATTTTTAAAGCTCTGGAAGATCTTATAGAAATGAAGTAAAATGAGTAAACTTCCTCAGGAGCAAAAAGCTTAATAAAGCAAATAAGGAAATTCCTCTTAATTTACGGCCTACTAGTTTGACACAGCATTTTAAATGAAATGGAAAAAGTTAATATTATTCTCACGAAAAAAAAACTGTCAATGTTTTGATCGCCAGAAAACTGATTGAAACACTAAAAAACACATTTCAGACAATAAGAGAGGACATTTTTGAACAAGAAAGCGAAGATTTGGTTATGTCTGTAAATGTTAGTCCTTATTTGAGCAAAACAGAAAACGTAAAATTCGCAGAACAATTTGACTACGAAGCTTCTGATGAAAGTGGAAATTTATATGGATGTGAAGGATTTCGTGTTACGTAGAGACACTATAACCGTGCAACTGAAGTGGAGGTTTGAGAAACTGAGAAATGTAAAACAAGAATTTGAGTTTCTGGCTAGTGTGAATCTAAAATCAGCTATCGAAAATCTGTTAATATTACCTGGACCTTGCCCTTTATTGCTGACTTGAATGGACTTGAATTGTTAAGCGAGGTTTTAAATGCGAAAACCTTATTTCTACCATTATATAAGAACTTTTATAAAATGGATCATTTAGAAATCCTTTAGTTGCTCCATAATTTTAATTTTGGGAAAACAAGGAATTACAAAAACATGGAGACAGCGTACATAATTTATAAGTATTCCAGTAACAATAAAGTAGTAAAAAACTACTTAAGATCTACTATGAGTCGAGAGATTAAGCAACCTGAATTTACTTTCTATAAAATTCAGTGTGTCACAATCTTTACACATAAAATAATAAACGATTTTGTTACCCTAAATGCAAGAAAAATAAAATGGAAGTAAATGTATTTGCCTGATATTATATTTTATATTAACCTTTAACTGATGTGACAGAAATTGTCACATAACTAGTGTGAAGTGGTTTGTAAGACCGCTCCATCGAAAGATAAATAAAAGGCATGATTAACTCATAGGATCGTGTTTTTGTACTAAACTTTTTGTACAGGACTGTTATAATTAAAATGCACTTATTCAAAAGTCTCTGTTGATAGTACTAAAGTTCCAAACGGTACAAGATTTCTGTAGTGTTTGTAGTTAAAGCAATTTAAACTGTAAAAATTGAAAAAAGCCACGGTCTGAGAGGCCGGTAACATCAGTTAAAGGTTAACCTTTAACTGATGTTACCGGTCTCTCAGACCGCGGCTTTTTTCAATTTTTATAGTTTAACTTGCAATTTTCAGTTTAACTACAAACACTACCAAATTTTTGTTCCGTTTGGAACTTTAGTACTATCACCAGAGAACCCTGAATAGGTGAATTTATATTATAACAGTCCCGTACAAAAAGTTTAGTACAAAACAACCATCCTATGAGTTAATCGTGCCTTTTATTCATCTTTCAATGGAGCGGTTTCACAGACCGCTTCACACTAGTTATGTAACAATTTCTGTGACATCAGTTAAAGGTTAATTAAAACAATGCTTCAGTTATCTTTCTTAATAAATGTACTGAAATTATAATTCATTTTTATCTATTACATTATGTTCTGCAGGTTTTTTGTTTGTTTTGCTTTTTTTAGTACTTATTGGTTGAAGGGACCGCTTGTTTCCAATCTGGTTGTTAGCGATTTTTACCCATTTTCTGCAGCTTAAAGAGTAACAAGAACTAAAAATGGCTAAAAAAATATGTGACAAAGGTTAAGAAAAATCTGTCGCAAAGCATCATGATCTCATTAACAAATAAGTGCAATTTTCTTTTCTGTTATTTAGTTGTTTGAAATTTCTGAATTAAAATTAAATCTTTTAAAGTTCTAAAATAAACGCAAAATATTTATCCAATATGATTTATTTCTATTTCTGCCCTTTATCAATTTTGAAGGAGGAGGGGGGGGGGGGGGGCAAATTGACACGCTGCCCCGGGTGCAGTTTTCTCTTCGCACGGCCCTGTAAATTGTATACATACGGAACAAATTGCTTGTGAGTATGAAGCAGTAAATAGGTTGTCAGAAAATATGTTGGCAAACTTCTTTCTCGCCAAGAAATTTTTCTCCGAAGTATTGTACATAAGCAATGATTGATAGAGATGCATTTTTAATTATGATATGCGCTTTTATGTTTCACTACATTTATGCATACTATACTGTGTGTATAAATGCTACAGTTCATATGCAGGGCTACACAAAAGAATTCGTAAGGGTTACTGAGTATGAGAGTAAATTGCTTAAAGGTGGTTTTTAAAGGAGTTATGCATTTTTACGCTGAAATGCATTTAGTTTACCAAGAAATGTTTGTAGAACATAGATAAAATGATATACAGGGTCACGCAAAGCATTGGATACATAACCGTTTATGGATGATAATATCTGGAAATATGGTTTCAGTAGTTTTAAGAGTGTTTTAGTTTAAATTAAATTTTAGCTAAATAGTGGCATGTAATAACAGTACTATTGGCTATGGACGGTAACTGCTGAAATCAATTTTTAAAATTTTTTATGCGTTTTCTAAAATGTTTACTTAGTTATCTTATTTACATTATTTCCCTAAATGACGAAGTTTTGAGTAATTCTTAGTTATCCCGCCAACCAAATTACTGTCGCCAAATTGTAAGATTAAATGCCAACAATGGTTGTCATTAATTAATGAATTGTAAGAATAAATGCTATGGCCAATAAAACCTTTAATAAGACGTTTTATTTGTATTTTTATTAATGTTTTACTAATTTATTTGTTCTTTCGTTATTTAAAATAAAAATTATGCCAATGTGTATAATTTGGTGAGTGGTTTGGCGATTTATATAATTTGGCGAAATTGGTTGATGGGATAACTAAGAAGTACCAAGTTTTGTTAAAGCATTCAGGATGTGTTGAAAAGTGTTTCATATTCTATGCTTAACGCATAATTTTCCTTTCTTCTTTAGTCTTATTTTGCATTTATTTTATTCTTATTTTTTTTAGCTTTATACTGCTTTATAGAAATTTTGGCACAGTTGTCATATACGCCCATATTGGTGCGATTTTTTTCCGACGGCAATTTGGCTAAAACATCAACAGCATAAACAACAATATCCGGGTTACCATATCAAGCAAAATAACGACACTTTGGCGCCAGTAAGTACCTGTTGCGCATTGGCGTCAGAAAAAAATCGCGCCAATATGGGGAGTATATGACATCTGTGTCGAAACTTTAATATTTAATGTTTAAACTCTTAGCACCCCCCCCCCCCCCCCCTTGCATATAGTACAAACTATAGCACAGACAGCGCAAAATAATAGACAGTTTGGTATTTTTCCACTGTAGGGGCTTTGGCGTTTTTTAAAAAAAGCTTGGTGTAATTTGGGCATCAGAAAGTGAAATTTGGGTACTTTTCCGTTATACAGATACCATTGTCGCCAAGCGTAATAGTTGGCGCAAAATGAAAATCACGTGAATTGAAGCATTTGAAAAATAAAAGAAAAAACATTGTCGATACTAAAGTGAGCATTTAAAAAATATAACTTTTGAAAATTCCAGACTTTTACGAACTATTTCATTAAATCACAAATATATACTTAAAATAAGTGAACAAATAACTGTTATAAAATAAAGCAATAAAATAAAACTCATATTAAACTGCTGGCATAAAATTACAAATATCTTTTAGCATTTTGAAATAATTGGTGCACTAGCATACATTTTGGCATGTTGTCCGTATAACGGAAAAATATCGAGATTTGTTGTCAAATCATATAAACAGCTTTGAAAATAAACTTGATGAGCGTTTTTGTTTGTTTTATATGTTTATTTTATATGCATATTATTGATATTTTTATGTACAAATTACATTTGTTTCTGTATAAATTTAAAGAA
This sequence comes from Maratus speciosus, assembly GCA_963932465.1. Lineage (NCBI taxonomy): Eukaryota > Metazoa > Arthropoda > Arachnida > Araneae > Salticidae > Maratus > Maratus speciosus. The sequence continues at coordinate 65,163,240 of OZ010793.1, read as the reverse complement.
ACTTTTTTTTTTTTTTAATGTTAAATAAGTCATATAAATTTCGAAAAAAATGCATGTGTATATAAAATGAAACAGTGGATAGGTTCCCGGAAAATATGTTGCCAAATTTCCTTTTTCGCCAAGGCACCTATACTGGAAAAGTACCTAAAGCACATTAAAATCGCGCAGTTAGGAGCTCACTCAGCACAGCGTCATCTATTGGCGGTTATTTTATTAGTAGCATCGGGAGGAAGATGTAAAGATGTACTTTAAATTCTCACCCATAAATTTTCAAAAAATATCTTAAAAGAGCGGAGTTTGTTAAATTTCGGTGACCTCCTTAATGAAAGATTAATGGTTTTAAATGGGAATTTCGCCAAATTAGCCAGCTATCGCCAAGTTGGCTAACATTTGGCGCTATTGTGGTAACCCTGAATTAGTATTTTTCAACACTTACTCATTTCAATGAGGCGGTCCTACCGGAATTGTGAGGGACACACAGAGACTTGGATTTTATATAAATAGATATGACGCATGTATAAACTTCATGATGATATTAGAGAGATTGTAACTGCAACTTTTGCATAATCAACTTAAGAGGGGTCTTTATAACAAAGAAATACCCTATTTTCTGTATGCCAACTTGTTTGAATTAACGTACGTTTCAATTAAAATCATATATAGATTTTTTTTATAGTAATCAATATCATACAACACATAAAATTTAATTACTAAATATCGCATTCCTTTTTATCTTTCAAATTTTTTTAAAGATAAAAATCGAAAAAAATCACCTCCACCAGTGACTTGAGTTCGTAATGCACATTAAATAAAATAAATTAATTTCATTCAGTATTTCTATAGTTTAAAGAATACAAAAAAATACTACATATATATATATTATAAGATATTATATTTTGTATATAAATTTTAAATTGATAAACCATCGAATATTTAAACAAAACATTTTCTTTGGTGATTGTAATAATTTTAGTAGAACAAATAGCTAATTTTGAAAAACATTGTGATCTATCGTATATTCAATTGTCTTCAATATTCTTATTAATGTATAAAATCATATCTGGTTATATTTTTTCTCGGTTCAGAGTATAAATAATTTATATTACGAACACAATAGATTTTTATTATTTTTAATAATAGAACAAAATTTCATATAAATTCTAAAATGATCACCTAAAGGAAAGAAAAGATATAGTGTATTATAGATATATTTACTGTATAAAACATCTTTAATAGAAACATTTTTAAATATTTGCTTTGCGATAGAGGAAATACACTATGATTCCATTAAAAGAAGAGAGAAAAAAATTATAAATTTACAAATATGTTTATGTTTGTCACATTAAATTATTGAAAATCTTTGCCTTTCAATAAATTTGAAATTAAATCTCATGATAATTATTCCACTTTTATTTTTTTATTTACATGAGTATTTAATGTCTATCAAAATATATTAAAAATAATAGGTTATGGAGTTAATCAGTTACATAAAATTAATTCTTGGGGAATTTTTCTTTCTCAATTTAGAGAGTAAATTTGTATAACGAATACAACTACATTTTATCATTATTAGTAAGTTCTGATTATATATATATTTTTTCCCAGGAATTCTAAATAAATAACTAAATGAATGAAAAGTTATTGGGTATTCTAGATATATTTATTGTATAATACAGCATTAACAGAAGCGTCTTTAAAATTTGCTTATAAATAGATGAAATACAATATTATTTCAATGTTTTAAAAGATATAAGTTTACAGACATGCCTAATGTATAAATTTATACCTTGATTTCTTTTTTCAAAGAGTAAATAATTTATATTGCAAACACAATTCGTTTCTTTCATTATTAATAATAAAATAAAATTTCACAAGAATTTTAAAAAAACAACTAAATGAATGAAAAGTTATTGGGTATTCTAGATATATTTATTGCATAAAACAGCTGTAACAGGAGAGTCTTTAAATCTTTGCTTACATTTTTGCTTAAAAATACATGAAATACAATATTATTTCACCTTTTAAAAAAATATTATAAATTTACAGACATGCTTAATTCATAAATTTATATCTTGATTTCTTTTTTCAAAGAGTAAATAATTTATATTAGAAATACAATTGCTTTCTATCATTATAATTAATAAAATAAAACTTCACATGAATTCTAAAGAAGAAAAAAAAATCTAAATGAATGAAAAGACATTGTGTATTCTAGATATAGTTATTGTTAAAACAGTTCAAAGAAAAATGTTTGTAAATATTTGCCTTGCAATTGACGAAGTACGGTATTATTTAATTTAATGAAAAAAATATTTATAAATTTACTAACATATTTAATGTATAAAATCATATCTGGTTATATTTTTTTTTGGTTCAGAGAATAAATAATTTATATTACGAACACAATAGATTTTTATTATTTTTAATAATAGAACAAAATTTCATATAAATTCTAAAATGATCACCTAAATGAAAGAAAAGATATAGTGTATTATAGATATATTTACTGTATAAAACATCCCTAACAGAAACATTTTTAAATCTTTGTTTTGCGATAGATGAAATACACTATGATTCCATTAAAAGAAGAGAGAAAAAAATTATAAATTTACAAATATATTTTCTGTAATTTTTTTTTTTGTTCAGAGAGTAAATAATTTATATTACAAATACAATTAATTTTATCATTATTATTAAGAGAATAAACATAAATTCACATGAATTCTTAAAAAAAAAAAGAATGAAAAGATAGTGTATTTTAGATATAGTTATTGCATAAAACAAATCTAATAAAAACTTTTGGAAAATCTTTGCATTTCAATTGATGAAATAATACAGTATTATTTAATTTAAAGAAAAAAAAAATTGAAAATCTACTAACATGTTTACTATGTAAAATTATATCTTGAGTTAATAATTAATAATAAAATAAAGTCACTTAAATGAATTTAAAATATTATATTTATTTCATAAAACACCTCTAACGAAAACATTTTGCATATTTTTAAATAAATAAGGAAGTATTATGTTACTGCTGTAATTTCTGCCATTTATCGATTTATTATTTTTTTGTTAATAAAATTTGTTTTAAAATAAATGTTTTTTAATCATTAATTTCGCCATTAGAATTTTCATGGAAAAATAGTTTAGAAATTTATCTATTTTATTTTCATGAGATTCAGGAATTAGTTTTAAATTCTAATTAAAATATTTTATAATTCACCTCCAAAACAATTCAAGATATTAGTTAAAATAATATAAAAATAATGAGTTATTTGTTTACCTGTGAAGACAGTTGCATTTCTTACTGATGTAGCATTTTATTCAAACGACTGCGACAGATTGGGAAGATAGTTGATAAGCCTCATCTGATATTTCAGATACTGCCTTTGATATTAGATAATCCATATTATTCCATAGTTTGTTGTAATTTTATCACAACAATCAACTTTTAAATCTTCTAAAAAAATTTTAAATCCGTTTTGTGCATTAATTTGAATCTTACAAAGAAAACGCGTGTAATTCAGAACCACGTGTTAACATAGCAACAATACACAACACAAGCCAAATTTACGCAGGAAAAAATCGAAACAGGGTGAAGATTTCAAATCTCTTCCCTCATTTGATCCTGAGACTTTCCGAAGAGTGACCAGCTGTCCAAGCCCGATATTATCAAGAATGCCCTGGTCGAACTATCCCATAGAGAAACAGCGTTGCCAGTGAGATCCTTTTTTTAAAAAATCTGATTTCTTGACTGGCATCACTTTTCAGAAATAATAAAATTCCCCTTGTTTTTGCCTTAAATAATGTCATTAAATAGGGAGAATTTAACTACTTCAAGAAAGTGGTGCCAATCAAGAAATCTGTATTTTAAAAATGCAACTCACTGTCAGAATTGTTTTCATATTGGATAGTTTGACACGGTGCTGATTTTGACTTACAAAATCACATAGCTATGAATCGCAAATCGATCCAAATGATTAACTAAATTTGCCACAAAATTCTGTGAAGTAAATACCCGAAATCTATGAAACACATACATCTGTTTCCAATATGCTGGTAATATATTTTCCTTAAAAAATTTAAATCTACAGCAGTTATTACGAAAATGACACAAAGTTCTAGAAACTTTCAGCTGTGATACTACTTATGAAGCTTTGCTTAACCCCTTCGCGACGGGAGCCTTTTACGAAATGTTTATTACTTTGCTGCCGGTTTTAAAAAACAGAAGTTTGTGCCTATACAAATCGGGAAAATGCTCGGATTAAATAAGGCAAATTTTACAGTAAAATTTTACTGGTGAGGATAAACGAGGACCCTTAGGCCTATTTCCGGCACGTATACGTGTCGCTCGTCCCCAAGGGGTTAAAATGGAAATTTCTATCTTTAAGACAACAGTTGTTTTTTTTCATTATCAATCTATACAAATATTATAAAGAAGTAAAAATTGTGTGTCTGTTTGTTAGAGGTAGATCTCTGGAGCTATCAAACTGATTACAAAAGTAATGGTATCAAAATGATGGTGTTAGTCCAACTTAGAAAATAGGTTATATTTTATTTCGGTGCCACTACCCTAAAGGTGGTGGAAGAGCAAAAAACGTTCTAAAAATGCGATTTTTGTATTACTGAAGGAACTAGAAATATGAAATTTGAAATATTAGTTACTTAAAAGATATAAATGATGTCTAAGAACGTTTTCTAAACAATTCAAAATTTAAAAAGGCTAAAAATGCACAAAAACGTTCTAAAAAATGTTCATGAAGGTTTCTACACAATCTCAGAAAATACCAAACCGATTAAAAAAGTAATGGTGTCAAAATGATGGTAACAATCCTTGCTCCAAGACAGGTTATATTTTAAGTCGGTGCCACTAACCCAAAGGGGATGCAGGAGCAAAAAAACCTTCTAAAAATGCAATTTTTGCGTTACTGAAGGGCCTAGAATCATGAAATTTGGAATGTTAGTGTCTTATAAGATATCAATGATCTCTAAGAACATTTCTAAAAAAATCAAAATTTAAAAGGGGTGAAAATGAACGAAAAGCGTTCTAAAAATGTTCTAAATGCCGATTTGTGAGCAATCTCAGGAAATCAAAATTTAAAAGGGGTGAAAATGCACGAAAAGCATTCTAAAAATGTTCTAAATGCCGATTTGTGAGCAATCTCAGGAATAATCGAACTGATTTAAAAAGTAATGTTAGGAAATTAATGATTACAGACTCTTCTCTAACACAGACGCTATTTCATGTCGGTGTCACTATCACCTGGAGGTTGCAGGAGCAAAAAATGTTCCAAATTTCGATTTTTGTGATCGGTACGGGCTAGCAACTTGAAATTAGTCAAGGTACATATTTATTACATATAAATTATCTTTAATAACTGTTTAGAAAAAATCGGAAACTTAAAAGGGGTGAAAATGCTTGAAAAGCGTTCTGAAAATGTTCTAAATTGCGATTTCTACTCAATCTTAGGAAATACCAAACCTATTTAAAAAGTAATGTTGCAAATTGACGGTGACAGCCCCTGCACCAACATAAGATACATTGTATGCTGCTGTCACTATCATCTGGGGGTTGCAAGAGCAAAGCCTGTTCTAATTTGCATTTTTTGCACAACTGAGGGGGTCTAACATTTTGAAATATAGCAAGGTATATACTTACAAGATGCAACTGCTTTCTAAGAACAGTCGAAAGAAAATTAAAATTTAAAAGAATGAAGTGAGCGAAAAGTGTTCTAAAAACGTTCTAAATTACAATTTTAATGCAATAATTATGAAATACCAAACCGATTAAAAAAATAATCGTGACAAATTATTGGTGATAGAACCTGCTCAAACATAAACTATATTTTATGTCTGTGCCACTACTGTGATACTGAATAGACTAGAAACTTTAAATATGGCATGGTGTTACTTATAAAATATAAATGCCCTCGAAGGACTGTCGAAAATAAATTCGAATTTAAAAGAGGGGAAGCGAAGTGGATGTGCGAAAAGCGTTCTAAAAAGTCTTAAATTACGATTTCTATACAATTTCAGGAAATATAAACCGATTATATAAATAATAGTTGCGATTCAATGGTAACAGTATCTGATTCTAAACAGGCTATATTTTATGCCGATGAGTTTACCACCTGGGGTTCACAGGAACAACAAACGTTCTAAAAAAGGTGTTTAAAAGCTTTCTAAATTACTTTTCTGTCGAACATTAAGAAATAACAAACCGATTTCAAAATTAATATTGGGAAATTAATGGTGACAGTTCCTATTTCGACATAGCCCTTTATATGTTGAGAGAGATGGTAGGACTTGGAATTTGACATGATAGTTAATTTTAAGATGTCAGAAGTAAAAAATTCAAAACTTCAAATGAATACTGAAATAAGCATATTACTTTAGCATTAAAGTTTCAAAATATTTCCTAAATTATCATTTATTTAGTTTTATTTCTTTTTATTAATTTAAGTCTCATTTCTGCCTAATGCAGTGTAATGATGATGTTTAGTAAAACTGTGTTTTAAATAGTAATTTTTTAATTATTACTAAAGTAAAATTTCTTTTAATAAAAATTAGGCATATAAATATCACTTGGGATATTTCAAATATTACGCGAGCAAAGCCTAAATTATCATTTATTTAGTTTTATTTCTTTTTATTAATTTAAGTCTCATTTCTGCCTAATGCAGTGTAATGATGATGTTTAGTAAAACTGTGTTTTAAATAGTAATTTTTGAATTATTACTAAAGTAAAATTTCTTTTAATAAAAATTAGACATATAAATATCACTTGGGATATTTCAAATATTACGCGAGCAAAGCCGCGGCGTTTGCTAGTATAATATAAATTTTAGAAAAATCATAATTTATATAATCGTAATTAATATAATCGGAAAGTCTTATCACTACATTTAAATTATTAAATTTATTATATTATTATTTATTTAATTGTGTAATTAAATATATATAACGCTAGCGAAATAGAAAATAGAGCCTAACAACCGTTTTTTAGAGTCCGCCATATGTATAGAAATGATGTCATATTTATCGAATGTGACGCCATGTTTAACCATTTGTTTTTCTGACTTTTTTTGTTGAAATAGAAATGTCTAAATTACAGTAATAATTTAACTTTACTTAATTTAAATCAAGCTTTTATATCCTTGATAGGAATTTTAATTAAGGTTCTTAATTTAAATATGAAAAATGTGCATTTTCTGCTTACAATGAGGTGTGCAATACAAAAATATAGCAGGTGAGCCTGCGTTTTTATAATCATGTAAAAAACAAAGTGCACATGTTCTCACTTTTGTTTTATTTTTCGATCTTTTTCTTAGCATGATGTAATACAAATTAAATGATTGGATTCGAAAATTTAACAAAAAGAGATAGTTCAACTATGATAAATTATGGCAGCAGGTTGAGAAGAGGGTTAAAGACCGGTCTGATAATTTTAAGTAGAGAATGATTTTTCGCATGTTCTAAAACATATTTATGTATATATCAAGTTTCCTGAAAATGGGTCAAAATTTGAAGATTTATATAAGGAACATATAAACGAAAAACAGCTCTAATTTATTTACACTAGTAGTAATATCCGGCTTTTCTCAAGTCCTTTAAGGCAATATAGGAAGGAATTTAAACACAGAGACTACTCATTTGCCCATAGGCTAATCGAAGGTTTCAAGATCTGGAAATGACTACTTATTTTGGTAAAACGCTACCCCAATGCACATTCATGATAGGGGGCAAGAGGGTAAAATAACAAAAGTAATTTGTATAGTTTATTCGACATTGCACACGTTGATGCACTTCAAATAATGAAAATAGAGGAAGATAGGATGCACTTGCAGCGCTACAGAGAGTTGAGTCAGCACGTCCTCTGAGGTAGAGTGGATAAAAAACTGAAAAAGAGGGAAAAAACAGGAAAGGGCGTGACTTCGAACTATCAAAGAACAAAATCTTTCAATCAAATATGGCTCTCCTTCAACTACTGTTTCCAAGTTTGGGTGTTTATTCTTACAGCTACTATTTATGCACTTGGGTTTAGCATTGACGAATTTCTGAGAAATAAATCTTCAATTCAAAAGAACCGAATAGGATATCGGAAGAAACATGCGAAAAACATTAAAAAAAATGATTTCCAAAACGAGGTACCGGATGTAGTGATCTTATCACATTAGATTCAAAATGTTGTCTGCTTTGAGTGCTAGAAAATCGAAAGAAGAGCGCTTGCATATAGTTATATCATATGAACTTAAATAACAACACATTTCTGTGTCAAGATTGGATAATGGCAACAGAGATAGGACAAAGATAACACAGAAATGGCGTTTGAAACACAATGACGACAAACCCCAATATTCCATTCTTTAAAAAGCTCAAAAAGAGGTGAAATCATCTATCCCACTAAAGTGAAATGCTGCAGAGAAACAATGCAATTGTTCTGAACCGTATCTGAACTTTAAACACTTTTTGATGTTTTCTCGCGCGGGCAAAAAATGTATTGTGATCACAGAGGACTATCGGGAATTTCTAGAACATTCTATTATATTTTTAGGTGGTGTGTAAAATAAATTAAAATAGACCTGGGTACTTGATGGATAGCCTGAGCAATTTAAATCCTAAAACTATCGTTATTTAGTTCTAAATTGAAATTAAACGTCAAGGAAAGGAAAGCACTGTCAGACGTCTGCTTGTTTATCGTGATTTATTCTACGTTAGACCATGGCTACAATGTATTTTTGCAGTCAAAGCACCCTACTAAGATTTGTGTTTGTTGAAATCTTTAAAGGCTTACGAAAGTATCTCGAAAGATGCTTTACATACCATTCTCCATCATGTATGGTATTTAAGTATTATAATTATAATAGTTCTATTTAAGATAACTAAAAGAAACACAAATGCTTAAAAAATTCTTATTTATTGATTTTCGTGAACCAATTGTTATTTCTACTTTGCCGTATCTTTTATTTTTCTTCTTAAACAAAAAAAAAAAAAAATGAAATTGACAATTGAATATTTTTCATTATTTATTCATATACAATACCGTCTTCTTATTTACTTCCAATAAAAATTATAATATTCATGTAATAAAAGAAAACGCATAAAATTTTTCAGATAAAACCATTCATTGCCTGCACAAAAAGACTAATGCTTGATGTAAAAGTTATTTTAAAGAACCGTTTTGTATTAAATTATTTGCTAATTTATTCAATTAAAAAACAATAAAAATTTTTTCACAAACAAAAAGAATTTTTTTTTGCTTTTCAATGAAATTTGCCTCGTAAGAATACCCTAATATTTTAAATAAAAATCTTAATACAACAAAGTTTTATTTCATGTTTAGTCAGACCGAAAAAAAGCGTTATCTACCTTATATATATAAAATCCTAATTAAACGAATTTATGAAACGATTTCATAAAACGGCTGAAATGAAACGATTTTATGAAACGACTTATTAAACAACTGATTATGTTTCAAGGCGTGTTTTCATCTGAAATATGGAATAACATGCGATGGAATTAGCACCAAAAATCGGTATTGATCCGCAGATCTCAAAACTAGTATTAGAATTTTTAAATTCGAATTACTTTTGGAAATATTTTTTTTTTTTATAATTATGTTTCTCTAATGATCGCAACCCAAATTTTAATCATAACAGATATTTTTTTTTTAGACAAGTCTCCCTTAAATGTATGCTGAAAATTTATTATGTTACTTTTATTCATAATTCAATTTACTTGAACAATCTTTCGCAAAATCAAAAGATTCTGATAGGAAAATCAAGAACTCAGTATTTATTTTCATTATCATTTTATTTTAAATGCAAAACTTTAATTTAAAACTGAAATATTTAAAATTAATGGCTTTCACCTCTATCTTTTTTTTTAAACGAAACGAAAAAAAAATTATTCACAGATATCATATACGCTCCGGGGCACCTAATGGGCCCCAAAATGTCTTTATTTTGCCTGATATGGTAACCCGACTATTATTGCTGATTTAGTAATAAATGCTTATTTTCATTTATTTTCTTTTTATTTAAAAAATTTTATAAATTGTTTTGTTCTATAGTTATTAACCCATTTGTGCCTGATTTCCTAATTTTGAAACGCTTAAAAAAAAAAAAAAAAAAAAAAAATCCCATTGCAAATGGGATTATGATATCCTTTCAGATACTTTTATTCATAATTCAATTTACTTGAACAATCTTTCGCAAAATCAAAAGATTCTGATAGGAAAATCAAGAGCTCAGTATTTTTATGTTAGTGCGAAACAGGTGATAAATCGCCAAACATTTTTCACGTCACATTTTTTTAATTTTCATTATCATTTTATTTTAAATGCAAAACTTTAATTTAAAACTGAAACATTTAAAATTAATGGCTTTCACCTCTATCATTTTTTTAAACGAAACGAAAAAAAAAATATATTCACAGATATCATATATGCTCCGGGGCACCTAATGGGCCCCAAAATGTCTTTATTTTGCCTGATATGGTAACCCGACTATTATTGCTCATTTAGTAATAAATACTTATTTTCTTTTTATTTAAAAAATGTTATAAATTGTTTTGTTCTATAGTTATTAACCCATTTGTGCCCGATTTCCTAATTTTGAAACGCTTAAAAAAAAAAAAAAAAAAAAATCCCATTGCAAATGGTATTATGATATCCTTTCAGAGCTTTGTAAAATATATCCTTAGTAATTGTTTTCAATATTTATTCATAAATGGCCAGGGTTGGCAAGTTTTTGACGCATGACGGTTTTTACCGGATTTTACCATGGTTTTTACCGTCATGTCAAAAAGCTCTTTGTCAAAAGGTCGAAAACTGTCAAAAACCCATTTTTCAGTAGTAGTTTGTTTTTACATTATCTTTTTCCATTTTGTCTTTAGTATTAAGTTGTTTTACATGAAATATTCAGTATCGAAAAGACTCTGAAAGTATATTTATCTATCCAAGAAAACAAAAAAGAATTGCATTAGAATAATACATATACATCTCTGTTAGCAGATCTCTATAATAATCTTAAGCCATTTGGCATATTCTGTAAAAATTAGATTTTTTTGTTGTTCTTTCACTAATATTAATTATCACTAAGTCCGTGGATGTTGACAGAACAAACAGTTTATTAAACGAAAACACTGCACAAACACATAACAATTAATTTAAAGATAAATTTCTCACACAGATTACTTTTTCATAATAAGTTCACACAGAATAATTTTTACGTCTACACTCTTCTATTGTTCGCACGCAGACTGAGTGCGCCGGGGGAAAAGACTGGCAGTGCGCAGATATAATGCGCATAAAAAATGTTCGCTCGCCTTTAAACCCAACACACCCCTCCTGCGAGAGATACATTTTTTTTTCTTTAAACAATTCCAAAAAATACATGTACATACAAAAATTACACACAAATTACATACAATAATTACACATATCATAATAGTAAAATACTTTCCATACAATATAACAACTTATCTTCATTTACACCTTTAGTAAGGAAATCAGAAATAATATGTTCACTTTGAACATATTCCAATGAAATATTACCTTCTGACAATAAATCCCTGACAAAATGAAATCTTAAGTTCATGTGCCTAGATTTATTTGAGGATTTTGTACATTTAATCCACTGTATTGCTGCTTGGCTATCAGTGCTTAAAATTATGGCATCCTTTATAAATTGGTTACAATTTAACTCAGACAATAAGTTTACAGTCCATATTATATCCTTACACATTTCTGAAATAGAAAATAATTCTGCTTCACATGTAGAAAGACTAACACTTTTTTGTTTACGACATTTCCAAGATACTAATGACTTTCCTAACAATACAACTCCTCCTGAAAAAGACTTTCCATTTTCTCCATTTCCCCAACTAGCATCTGAACTACTATTTAAATACCCAAATTCGTTGCTGTAAAATAATTTTTTGTCTTTTGTACCTTTTAAATACCTTAATACTCTTTTAGCCAAAATGTAATGTCTTTTCTCTGGTTTGTGATTAAATTGAGACAAATAAGTTGTGACAAATGATATATCAGGACGTGTTCTATTGGCTAAATATAAAAGCTCACCAATAATTTCCTGATACATAGTTATGTCAAACAATTCATTTGTTGGAGGAAAACTTTTATCTTCACCTTTAACAATAGGTGTTTTCACAGATTTACAATTTTCTAAATTATGTTTTACCAACAATGATTCAATATATTCAACTTGTGACAAACTTATACCTTTTTCATGTTTTTCAATTTCTATACCTAAAAATTTAGAATTCTTATTTTCGTACAATTCGAATACATTTTTAATTTTAGAAACAATATTTTCATACATTATTTGATTATTACAAAATATAGCTAAATCGTCTACATACATACATAATATAAAAATGTTATCATTTTCAACTTTATTGAATACACAGTTATCAGAAGCTAATTGATTTAATCCAATATTACCAAGTTCCTCTTTTATTTTTAAATACCAATTTCTACCCGATTGGGGTAATCCATAAATACTCTTTTTCAGTTTACAAACTTTATTAACCCCTATCAGTTTTTTATAACCAGGTGGTGGTGACATATATAAAGTTTCTTCCAAATCACTGTATAAATATGCTGTTTTTACATCAAAAATCTTAACAATCAAATTTAATTTAGCTGCAAGTGCAATTAGTAATCTAAATGACTCAATATTTACAACAGGTGAATACGATTCAGTATAATCTTTGTTTTTAATTTGATTAAATCCAGCTGCCACTAATCTGGCTTTATATTTTATTTCCTTATTGTCGCCTCTTTTAAAGCATAGACCCATTTACTTTTAATCAATTTTGTTTTTTCCGGCATATCAACGATTTCCCAAACATTATGCTTAATTAAAGAATCCAATTCATTTTTCATAGCTATTCCCCAATCACGTGAATTCACACTATTTATTGCCTCTAAATAATTGCTCGGGACATTATCAGTTAAATTAGCTGACGAATATTTACTTTTCAATCTTTCTGACCTTCGAACTTCAGTCATATTTTCACTTCGGTCTTTTATTTTATTGTTTCGATTCCTTTTCTCCGCGCCTTCATGTCTAGCTGGAGACAAATTAAGTTTTGTTAATGGGGTTGCGCAACAGTTTTTTATTTTGCTTGTGTCAGAAATTTCTAAATTGAGAGATTTATTCTTTTGATTTTCACGAATTTCATTCTCTTCTGGAAAATTTTTATTTATTAGCGGTTCAATATCCCAACACTCTGAACATTTACTTAATCCAAAATATCTACTTCCCTTTATAGTTTCATTGAACTTAACAGAACGTTCCTCAATCACTTTCTTATTTTTTACATCATAAATACGATATCCCCTCCTATCTCTAGCATATCCTAACATAATTCCACTTCTTCCTGGTACATCGAATTTATTTCTCATTGTTTTAGGAATATGAAAATAAGCTAAACAACCAAATTTTCTTACATAATTTTAATTGGGCTTTTTACCTGTCCAAATTTCTAAGGGGAGTTTTTCTTTTCCTTTATGGGGTGTTATATTAGATACCTGTGTACTGCAATTGATAGCTTCTGCCCAGAATTTGGTGGGAAGTTCGCTTTCATATAACAAAGACCTAGCCCTTTCTAATAGAACTCTATTCGCCCTTTCAGCCTTTCCATTGCTTTCGCTGTTATATGGGACAGTTTTTTCGTGAAAAATACCTGCATTAGCAAGATAATTGTCAAATTCCGTATTTACGAATTCAAGCCCATTGTCACTTCTCACTTTTTTAATTCTTTTACCCATAAGATTTTCATATTTAGCTTTAAATTTATAAAATACATCAAATGCTTCATTTTTACTTTTGAGGAAATAAGTAAAATACATTCCAGAAAAATCATCCACTAATATCATAAAATATTTTGCCCCACCAAGTGATTCAGGCTGTATCGGGCCACATAAATCCAAATGAAACAACTGCATAATATCAGAACTTTGGTCAATATCAATATTCGGATGACTTTTCCTGGTTATTTTACTTATGTCACATGTATCACACTTAAAATCAGACACATTTACATCTTTAAGATCAATATACTCTTTCATTTTTAACATATATTTTGAATTTAAATGACACAATCTGTTATGCCACAGTTCATAATTACTAGCACTCTTATCAGTAAAATTACACTCAGAATTATAGGCAGGTTGAAGTTTAATCTCTAATCGATTATCATTTTTAAATGCTTTAGTTAGAAATTTATTATATTTGTCAAAAATTAGCACACAGTTATTTTCAGAAATAATTCTACAACCCTTATCCATTAAAGCAGTAACATATAATAAATTATATCTCAAATCTGGTACAAAACTAACATTGTTTATTGTTAAATGTATAGAATCATTTTTACTTACCATATCACACGATACCGTACCTGTACCCTTCGAAATTATTTTGGAATTTTTACCTGCTTGATAGATATCCTTTTCTTCAGGAATTAGATTCCTGAACCATATTTTATCTTTACACATATGCGAGCTAGCCCCGCTGTCTAATAGCCATATATTATCACATAGTTCACATTGTTCCGATGAAATAGTAAGTACCGAATTGTTTCTGTCCTTAACTGGATAATTTACATCGTGGTGCGTTTTTCTTCTTTGTCGATTTCCATTGGACCTGTCATTTCTTGAAATATTATTCCTGTAAAAACAATCCTTGGCTATGTGATTCGGACGTCTGCAAATGTAACAAAGTCTCGGACTTTTATTTTTCCTTGAGTAGAATGCTTCAGCAGCGGTCCCTTTAGTACGAGCGGTATTCGTCAGTTCTTCTTCCCGTAGAATTTCTAGTACTTCATCCATACTTTTCTCACGTTGAGTTTTTAAAATATCTCTTACTTTCGAGAACTTTCCTTTCAGACCTCGTACCGTGTAGAATACAAGTTCTCTATCTGTTATAGCCAATCCAAGTGTTTGACATTTTGTTGAGATGCCTCGAGCTCTGGCTATGTAGTCATTTGCAGATTCATTTGATTTTATTTCTAGATTCTTTAACTCATTGCCGGCATCTATTCTTCTATCTTCTGCTTGACCGGTAAAAGTCGATCTTATTTTTTCCCAATAATAATTTCGCATTTTCTTCTGCTGCAAACTGTAGCGCCTGTTCATCAGACAATGACAGCTTTATATATGCGACGCCATCGCTATTTTTTTTGTCCCATTCAGTAGAATCCTTATCACTCAGTCCTTCTGCGTTTACTTCGGATATGAAAGTATCCAACCTTTTAAGGCTTAAAGCAGCTTTAATTTTTAGGCTCCATATAAAATAATTAGTTCTGTTTAATTCGGGGACGTTTAACTTGTCCATGGTTTCTTTTAACAAAACTAATTTCGATTTAGAATATCAACCGCGAACTGCTACCATTTTGTTGTTCTTTCACTAATATTAATTATCACTAAGTCCGTGGATGTTGACAGAACAAACAGTTTATTAAACGAAAACACTGCACAAACACATAACAATTAATTTAAAGATAAATTTCTCACACAGAATACTTTTTCATAATAACTTCACACAGAATAATTTTTACGTCTACACTCTTCTATCGTTCGCACGCAGACTGAGTGCGCCGGGGGAAAAGACCGGCAGTGCGCAGATATAATGCACATAAAAAATGTTCGCTCGCCTTTAAACCCAACATTTTTAAAGAAATTCTATAATCCATAAGTGTAAGATTTAAAAATGTGTATAATTTTGGCAGAATTTATTACACTCTTTAAAACTAAATAGCTTTCTCAGAAGTAAGATTTCTTAAAGTGTTAAATCAAAATTGTTCATTGATTATTTTTATTAGGGTTTCGTTCATCTGACGAAACCCTATTTGTCTCACTCCTTTGTCTGTCTGTCCGTCACAGAGCCCGTTCTCAGAAACTATACATGTTAGAGACTTGAAATTTTGGGTACTTATAGCTGAACACCTCACATCAAACAACAAATCATAAAATTTTGAAAAAGTTGGTAATTAACCTAATTACGGGCTAATTAAATTCTAAAATTAACCAATCAACCTTTTGAATGCAGGTGCAAATGCACATTATCGAAATTCTCCCCAGTTTCTCCTAAGGGTTGCCAGTAAATTCGGCGGATGCTCCGTCAAATCAGCCGGTGCAGGGTTACCACGGAGTACTTTAAGCAATAAATGAAGTGGACCTTTAAAAAGCAAAATTGGATCTGCCGAAATATCGGTTGTACAAATTCGTAACAGGTGTAGAAATACGTGGAAAAAATTCTACTTTATTTTGATATAAATTTCAAATTTCTGCGTAGGATAGAACGCAAAAAATCCACTAAAAATCGATCGATAAAAATTTAATTTCTGTGTTTTTAAAGACAATGAAAACAGATTTCCATTCACCGGAAGGCAGCTGTCGTAAATTTAAGAGGAGGAAAGTCTAATACGAAATTTAAACTTTTTAAATATTAAATTTTTTGACATCCAGGCTGGAAATTTCTCTCAGATTTCATACATACCCGGTTCAAAGAGATAGCTTCATTACGAGCTGAGATATTAATTATTATTTTATTAATTCCTTTTATTTCCATCAAATGCCAGATTAAGATGGAGGCACGTGCTTTTTTAACGGAGATTTCATTTAAATTAGGAAATCTAACAATTTGCGTGGTGTGTTTTGACGGCGCTCTATGACATAAGTATTAATTATTCAATATGAAAAAGTTTATAAGTGTTCATCCCACTATTTCCGAATAGCAATTTCAGGAAATATCTTAAATTATTGTTTAAGATCGCCACTCGATGTGTTCGAAACTTTAAGATACTTTATAACACATAAGAAAAAGTGTAAAAAAGAATGGAGTGTGATATTTCGAGGAGTGGAAAGGGGAGGGGGGGGAACTAGATTTATTTATTAAATCTTAGCGTTTGTTATCGTAGAAAATGTTTTAAATTGTTGGTTAAGACTGCACCGCCACCCTCCCAACCATGTATCTACGGAGAGATTGCGCAAAGGAGTTTCGTTCCGATATGCTTTTGTTAAGAATAGAGTGCGCTCCCTAGTGGTGGAATGCAGAACTAACGTAACGCGATTTTGTTAAAATTAGGAAATATAACAAGGCGATCCGTTTGCAACTTTAAGATACTTCATGACACATAATAAAAAGCTTATAAAATAATGGTGCATGCAATTTCCTGTGAAGGGAGGGGCGCTGGATTTCTTTTTTAAAAATTAGCGGTTACGACCTTTTTAGATGTCGTTTTTTGAGCACTATGATATACTCAGACACGTGCTGCTTATGAAATATAAAAATGTCGAAATTTTAGTTACCACTATTTCCAAATAGTACTTTCAGCAAATTTCTTAATTTCTCGCTTAAAGCCGCCACCAACTCGAGTAACACATCCACTGATAGGTTGTTTAACAGAGTTTCGATCTGATACACTTTTGTTATGAATAGTGTGCGCTCCCTGGTGGTGGAACCAGTGGCTGAGAGGTTCTGCTCTCGAAACTGGTAGACGGGAAGTGCTGGGTTCGATCCCAATCGCGCCCGTCGGCCTAATCGTTCGGAGTTTTCGTGGTTTTCTTCGAACCATGGATTTCCATGCGTTAATACGGGTTAGGTTCCCTTAGAAAGACCCCCACGAAGGGCACTCCCCCTCGGGCCTATATCCCTAGTGTAGATAATCAGCCATCACAAAATCAACCAACCAACCCCTGGTGGTGGAATTTGCAACTAACATAACGCAATTTTGTTAAAATTATGAAATCTAACAAGTCGATCTGCTGGAAACTTTGACATAGTTCATAACACATAATAAAAAGCTTATAAAAGAATGTTCCGTGCAATTTCCTGGGGCGCTTACCTATCTCAGGTGCTATAGACCCGATCCCCTCGACTAATATACCTACGGATAGGTTGTAAAACGGAGTTTCCTTTGGATAGAGGTTTGTGTAGAATAGAGTGCGCCCCCTGGTTGCGAAATGTGGAACTAACAGATTTCGCAAAAGGATAAAGTGTTTTAAAGGAATATTAAACGAAACCCTCTGTGCGATCTGTGATTACACTTACCCACTTGTTTCTGTATAGCAAAACTTGATTTATATAAATAAATATATAAATAAATGAAATAAAATATATTTTAATAGTTGAGAATTACATACATCTTTTGTAGGGATGGGCATTATTTAACGTATTAGGATAAAAAACCCTGTTACTATGCTGGAACCTAATATTGAATTATTATGTTACCGAAAAGTCCCTGTTAATTAAATAACATATCGTTTTAAATGGCAGCGTCTTTATTTATTTGCCTTAATCAAGAATTCAATTTTGTGCCTTTAGAATAGAACAATATTAACAAAAAACGTCCTCGATCGTTTCTTTTCAGACGTGCGCCCCCAGTTTGGCCCATCTTCACCCTCTAGTTATGGGCAACTGTGTTAGGTGTTTGTGTTAAAAATTTATTTTGTATTTCACCAAACCCTAATGCATGAATAGTAATGACTTGCAGCACTAATTAAACGCTTTTTCGGCACCAGGCACAAAGCCGAAAAAGCGTCATCACATACATCATCATCACATACTCTCACCGATTCTGATGGCACAAATTAGAGCATAAACGAAAACACTGGCACAAATAGTAAATCAGGAAAGCATCTGAAAATTTCTAAGAAAAAAGCTCATGCTTGACATGTTTTGTATTCATGAATCGTAGATATTGTCTTCATTTAGCATTTCCATAACAAAAAGTCAAATTTGACTTATAAAACCCATGAAAGTTTTGTCTAATCTTTGATCCAAGCAATTTCTTTTCAACTAAAAATATATTTTCGTGCTTTTTTTGGGGGGGGGGGGGGGGGGCTTGCTTCTAATTTTCAACGAGTGATTTTTGTTGAATTTTGCAACATATTTCATTTATATTATTAAATGAAAAAAGCATTGATTCCTCCCCCCCCCCCCCCCCTTTAAAAAAAAATGCGGCGAAACAGGAGTTCAGAATCATTAAATTTATAAAAAGTACCTTTTTGCAGTATTTAAATAAAATAGATTTATTTATAATTTTATCTCTTAAAAATTTTAATTCCCGATTCTGAATAGGAAATCTATTTCCGAAAATAACAAAACATTGTTTAGCTACTAAAACTTCAATTGATTTCAACTGAGAGCAGCTAAAACTAACCGCAGATTCCTTAATTCATTCTGAATCATGCCATCAGTAAATGTAGTTCTTGGCATATAAAAAGTTCTTTTATCGCTTACATCTTTTGAATACAGAAAGATATAGAACATCTTTGCAGTTATTTATCTGTTAAAATTTTCTGCGGTCAATATATCATTTGCTTATTTCAAAACACTTGGTACAACAGTCTTTTAAATTAAAAAATACGCTGCAGGATAAATTTATCTAAATAGGTAATTTTTTCGGAGTGAAATGACATTTGACTAAGAGTTTTTATTTACTCTTCATGTATTTCTAAAGAATGGAGCGTTTTGTGTTGGCGGTTTATTTGAATATTTAAAGGGTTTTTACTATGTACTCATGGAGTTTGCTTTTTTAGGGGATAGGGTGGGGGCGAGGGTGATTCCAGCACTATAAATTTTGTTTTTTGGCAAAGTTTTTTTATTATTTTTGTTTTGTCATTTTTTTAATTTGCTGGAAAAAAAAGAAAGAAAATAACCTATAATTTGTGAGAAAATTTAATTTTAGTACAGTTGTAACTAATTTGAAAAACATACTTGTACAAACGAAATTTGTTTGGATGAATTGCATTTGATTAAAGGAATATAAATAATATTTTTGTGTTCTTGTGAAATTAGCTTTGAATATGTGTTGATAGATATGGCTGCTATGAAGTCGGGAATCAAATTTCTATTTTTTAATACTTTCCAACATAGTTGAAAAGTGTTTATGAATTCAGATTGTCTGTCCGTCTGTCTGTCCTTTCTTTTACTCGTGTAAATATTAGGCCAACTGCCATGAAATGGATATATCTTATTTGGGTTTAGTATGGCATGTTCGGTATTGTAAAGGAAGTGTGTATAGCATATTTGGTTCATTTACTGGGCCACTCAAAAGAATTCCATTACTTTACGGTACATGGGGGAAAATCGCTTGCTGTGTATTTTAATGATATTACAGTATTTAAAACATATTGAAATTGATAGAAATCACTGAGGTGTTCTACAAGGTTATTACTATAGAGTAGGGTGTGCATAGAACTTATCGTTTATTTACAGGAACACACAAAAGTATTTGGATATCGAAGAAAATGAACAATAATTGAACTTTTGAAGCCACGAACGATAATTGCTAGGAAGAGCGTTTTCAATTGTGGTATGCGTTTTTAAATTTAGCTATTTTTTAAATATTACTTGGTGTGTATCAATTCCAGATCATATACAAGGTCGAACAACAGCTCTCAACAACATTCGTTTATTGGTTGAAATTGCTGAGTAGAAATTTTAAAATGTATTATGCATTTAACTGAACTAACTTTTTGCATACTATGTAGTATACATACATATCTGAAGATCTTATACAGGGCTGAAAAAAACCCATGTATTTTAATGACTCTTCACGGTAATGGCAGAAATCGTGTTTTCAAATACATTGTGTGTTTTCCAAATTTTTCATCAAAACGTCATCTTCCAACCTTTGTCAATTGTGATGTTTTGTTATGGTTTCTGAATGTGTTGGAAAGTGCTTCATAATCTATGCTGTATGCATGATTCTTTTTTTTTTGGGGGGGGGGGATTAGAATTCGTGTTGTTAAAACTGTGTTAATTATTATACAGGGTATCTCCAATAACTAATTTCTAAACCGTTAGTTTTAAAGGTATATTTGTTCTGCATCAATTGTTTGCAATTGCAATTTGTTCTGCATCACATAAAAATCGATTTACATTACAATAATTACTTTTCAAATAGATGAGAAATTACAAATGTTATATAATGCCTCTGTCCTATAAGTTTTATTTAGAAAACTTTTTTCCATGTTCTAACAAGTAAAACAGCAAAAATGTATTCTTTTATGGTCAAAACTTACTGAGTTATGATACTTAGAATTTTATGAATTTTCAATGTTTTAATCACCATAAATGGAAAAACACGTTTTTAGTGTCAGAAATCGCTAAAAATGCATGAAATTCAAAGTATCATGACTAGGTAAGTTTTTGTCTTGCAAAAATTACGTTTTTAATCACAAACTAATTTTGATTAACAGCATTTATAATTATGTCAAAAAATTATTCCAAACATTTTGTTTAAAAGCCTTCTTATTAAAACATCCGTTGACCAGATACGCACGATTAGTTATATGTTATAAAAATAACAGGTTGTTGGAACCTGTTACCTGTACAAGTGTGGAACGATGTAACCTGTTAACCAAAAGTAACTATATTTCTCATCTCTAATCTTTTGGGAGAAAGGAATAAGACTTGTTCTTCAAAGTTAAATCTTGTAGAGATTAAAATTTCAAATCCATAAACCAGGGTTGGCACGGTTTAAACCAAGTGGTTTTAACCATGGTTTAAACCACGGTTTAAACCAATTGGTTTTTTTGTCAAAAAAACCATTTGGTTTTTTTAGAAAAAAACCTAATATAATATTTTCTCTTTTTTGTAATTTAATTGTTTTAAATTATTGATAGAAGTCATTTCTACTTTTAACACTTCATCTCAGTAGACAACATGAGACATAATGAGCCTAGGTCATGTATCTATGCATGTAGAATGAAAATTCACATGTGCTGATGAACATATCTGGTACCTAAAGATTTTTCTTAAAACATGTGAAATTAGAAAAGATAAAATAGATAAATACTATTCAATGTTTAGCATAAAATATTTTCATTTAAAAAATTCATATTATTTACAGCAGCTAATAACAAAATACAATGATCTTTATAAGATTTTGGTTAAGTTGTAAAAGAAAATTTTCTGGATTGGGATTCGGGAAGATTATCCTTAAAGAATTTAAAAGAGTAACTTAAGATATCAAATTGAATAACACAGTTTGCAAAAATTGAGTGCTAGTTATAGCATTTCAATAATACCAATCAGTCTTTCCTGTTAGTTGCTGAATCTAATGGCCAAAAATGTTGACTTGGACACTTGGAGTTATCACTCAGAAAACAAAATAACCAGAAGTATGTGGATATTAAAAAAATAATAACAACCACAGAATAATATATTATATTCATGAAACTGCATTAAATGTTTATTGATTGATTATTGTATTATAAATCAAAGGATTCTTCATATGATTTTCAAGGTATCAATGTTTCACTGTGTAGAGTAGTTTACTTTGAACATAAGACATAGCTGTTACTAATAATGTTTAAATTGGAAATGATTTCAATTTTCTATATAATTAACTGTAATTATTTAATTTAAATATTTTCAAAAGTTATATTACTTATATAATATCCAGAAATGTTTATTTTATCAACAGATATGCATCTGTATGCAATAGGAAATTATATTTAAAAAAAACCCGGTTTAAACCAAAAAAACCTGGTTTAAACCAAATAAACCGGTTTTTTTGGTTTTTTACAAAAAAACCCGGTTTTTTTCCAACCCTGCCATAAACTTTAAACCATGTGAAAACTCAATTTGTAACTATATATTTTTGTTAAGTAATTTATTATTTGTTATTTTGTTAAGTAACTTAATTATTTCCTTAAAATAAATAAAAAATTAAATATTACTTTAAAGCAGAAATGTAGATCCATTAATTAAAAAGTTAACTGCATTAAAAAATAAATAAAACATTTAAGAATCTCTCTAAATTTAATAATAACTTAAGAATAATTTTAATGGTAAAAGATTTTTACTCATACAGTCATATGTATGTAATAAAAATAGGCAATGTGTTATTTGTTTCAATTCACTTTGAATAATGCCTAAATAATTTTAAGTAAAATGTATACAGGAACAGGACATTATATTCTGATTTTTCTAAAATCTTGTTTTGTTATGTGTTAAATTTTAAGTCTAAGAGCTTTCACCTGAAATCAGGTCCTACATGTTTGTATAAAAAAATTATTAATTTAAAATTTTAAGATTCTGCTTATTGAAGTGAAAATGAAAATCACAATAATTGCATTTATGAAATACATAAGATATGCATTTGCAAATATTATATCTAAGAATATTCAAATTTATTCAATGGCCGCAGTTCATGCTTGACATCTATTGTCATACCATGTAACAGCATTTTTGCATCTCTAAAATAATTTTAATGTATTTTATTAAAAATGTATGTAGAATGTTATTTAATAATTATAATAACCTTTTATTATCATATAATATTAATGTTCATTGCAGTTAGTAGAATCTATATTAGTGGAGATGATGACAAATATTGTTCTTTCCTTTTACTCTTGTATTTTTAAATTTTTCCCATTTAGGAAATGCTCTTCTTTTAAATAAATTTAATAAAGTAATTGTGAATAATAATAACAAGAACAAGAAGGAAAAATTAATCTAGAAATGTATTGTATGCTACACTTACACTATAAATTGGAGGAAAATCGCAAATGATAGGTTTTTGACGGAATAAACCGGTAAAAACATGGTTTTTACCACTGTCATGTCAAAAACAAGTTTTTGACGTCAAAAACCCAACCCTGTAAATGGCAGAGTATATTTAAGAATAAATAGGTGAAATAAATGTTTGTTGTAGCACAAAGTTGGATTTTCTTGAAATAAAATGGCGAGTAAGAAAAAGTAAGATATCTCTTTATCAATCATTTTATAAGTGGTATTATTTATAAGACGAAACATTATTTTAGAATACATATTTTTGCATTTTTTTCGATTTATATTTTTTTGTTCGATTTTGAACCTATATATACCGTCCCAATTTTGGGATGCTGGGCACGAAAGGGTAGGGGTTTTATCCGTTACCGTCTATGCATTAAATGCATATTTTATTCCATTTATTTTATGAAATGATTGCATACCATTCGGATTATTCTTTGGCTATAAAATTACTATTTGGATTATTATTTGGCTGTTGTTTGTTATTACTATAGGGGGGGGGGGTTAGGGGCTGTGCTCGTCTCAAGAACAAGACACCTACCTCTCCCCAAACTTAGCTATTGGCTTAGTAAAAATTTATATCATACCATTATGTTTTGTACTAGTTTAGTATTTGGCATCCTAAGGTTACTAATATGTATACAGTAGAACCTCGATTATCCGACGTAAGTGGGACCGAACCTACATCGGATAATTGGAATTTCCGGATAATTGAGTATTTAATAATAATAAATTAGTTTAATATGTAACATCGTCATCGAACTGCTATTAGAAATATTTAAACTGCTGAATAAATATTTAAATTCAAATTATACATGAAATTAATTTTATTTGTTTAGATTAGGGACGTGTACACAGCGGTGTGAGGGGATGGGGTGGTGGGCAAGAGTACAATTATACCGGGATCTGATCTTGCGGGAGCTCAAGCTAATTTCGAAGGAACTCGCAGAAAGGGGAACCAAAATACTTGTTTCTATTCGTGGTTTGGAAAGGAACGCTTGCACAAAGAAGGAATGTGAAAGTTAAAAAAGAAAAAAAGAAAAGAAAAAAAAATGTTTGAAAAATTTCAGGATATCGACACTGGTTTACAGAGTTCCATTTAAACAAGGGTCGGATAATCGAAATTCTACTGTACCATATGTACTCATGTGTAAAACATAGAATTTCTGACAATTTTCTCCAAGTAAATTGGGGGTAGACTTATACGCAAGTCAATTACAAAAGACAAAAAAAAAAAAAAAAAAAAACTTCGAATACTGCAAAAGTTTGTTTTATATGTATAAATAATAAAATAATACATAAAATATACAAATAATAATAATTTATTATTTAAAAAATTTTAATGATTTGTTTTTGTTTACTTACTAATTTTTTGCATTAGTAAGTGAAATCTTTGGTATAAGTTTAAAAGTAAAAAGTTAGGCAGTCGACTTATACGCGAGTTTTCGATTTTTTGCAGAATTTGCATGCAAAAGGTAAGGGGTCGGCGTATATGCGAGTATATACGGTATATATACTCTATTATTAATTATTCATTATTATAAATTCTTACTATATAAATTTTCACTATGCCAATAGCTAAAGGTGGGGGGGGGGGGGATCTTTTTCTTGAGACGAGCACAGCCCCTCCTCCCCTTTATAGTATCAAAAAAGAAATTTTTGTAGTCAAATAATAACCCGAACGATATATAACCTATTTGTAACAAAGTAAATGGCGTAAAACGTAAATCTAATTCTTAGACAGCAATGGAGAAAACCCCTTCATATTCGTGCCTGGTGTCCCAAAATTGGGACGTTTAGATTTTTATATGTTAAATAAATTATTTTTCAAAGAGAATTTTTTTATTTATCTTTATGTTTATTTTACACCATTTACTATAATTAAGCAATATAATAAGGCAAAAGAAAAAGGTTTGCAAAGAAAGATGCTGTCGCCGCAGCGCGAAAACTGAGTGAAAAGTGTTAAATAACAAAAGAACACATAAATCAAATAAATTATTTAAAACAACGTTTAAACACACAATAAAACAACATATTTGACCATACGTATACGTTTCGTGAGTACAAGGACTCACATCCTCAGTGTAAAAACTTTAAAAGCTCTAAAAACAATATCCCCCCAACTGCATGTACGGTGAAAAAAAAAAAACCCAAATGTCAAAACATAATACCAAAAGACCATCAAGTTCTAACAGCCAATGAAATTAATGCGGAAGTGAAGAGTCGTGACACAACAAATCCATCCAGAAAGTTGAGATGTATGGTGTACTAGATAAATCATTAACCAAGGAGTCTTTAAATTTATGGATATGAATAGCCTCATAAAAGTCTAAATCCAGAGGAGTAATACATTTCTTGATAATGGTAGCTGAGTCAAAATTAAAATTATGTCCCTCCCCCCAGCAATGAGAGGCGATAGAGGATTTCTGTAATTCTTTTTTCTTTACATAGTTTCTGTGTTCATTGATTCTGTAACGGAGTTTTCGCTTAGTTTGTCCAATGTAGGACAAACCACATTGGCATTGAATGTTGTAAATGCCCCAATAATTATGTGGAGGAATTTGGTCCTTAAGTTGCGAAAAAGATAATTTATTAACCGGTTTAAAAACCACATCAAAATCATAATGTCTTAAGATATTAGCCATCTTAAAGCTAATGCTATTATAAAATGGTAAAATGATAAGATTGGAAATGGAAACCGTAGTAACAGGAGAATCAAGATTAACATATTTATTAAGACTATGAGAAATTAAATTATTGATATAAGACAAACTAAAACCTCGATCAATAGCCACAGATCTAATGTAATTTAATTCTGTAATAATTACAGAATTAATCTTATTACAGAATTAAATTACATTAGATCTGTGGCTATTGATCGAGGTTTTAGTTTGTCTTATATCAATAATTTAATTTCTCATAGTCTTAATAAATATGTTAATCTTGATTCTCCTGTTACTACGGTTTCCATTTCCAATCTTATCATTTTACCATTTTATAATAGCATTAGCTTTAAGATGGCTAATATCTTAAGACATTATGATTTTGATGTGGTTTTTAAACCGGTTAATAAATTATCTTTTTCGCAACTTAAGGACCTCCACATAATTATTGGGGCATTTACAACATTCAATGCCAATGTGGTTTGTCCTACATTGGACAAACTAAGCGAAAACTCCGTTACAGAATCAATGAACACAGAAACTATGTAAAGAAAAAAGAATTACAGAAATCCTCTATCGCCTCTCATTGCTGGGGGGAGGGACATAATTTTAATTTTGACTCAGCTACCATTATCAAGAAATGTATTACTCCTCTGGATTTAGACTTTTATGAGGCTATTCATATCCATAAATTTAAAGACTCCTTGGTTAATGATTTATCTAGTACACCATACATCTCAACTTTCTGGATGGATTTGTTGTGTCACGACTCTTCACTTCCGCATTAATTTCATTGGCTGTTAGAACTTGATGGTCTTTTGGTATTATGTTTTGACATTTGGGTTTTTTTTTTTTCACCGTACATGCAGTTGGGGGGATATTGTTTTTAGAGCTTTTTAAGTTTTTACACTGAGGATGTGAGTCCTTGTACTCACGAAACGTATACGTATGGTCAAATATGTTGTTTTATTGTGTGTTTAAACGTTGTTTTAAATAATTTATATTTTCACACAAGTTCTGTACTTATTATTAACACATAAATCAGTTTAAGATTAATAAAAAATGCAAATAAAAATCTTTTTTGGCATAAACCCATGTAACTTCCTTAAAATCAAGTGAATATGACACTTACGATCAACTTTTTTGGCATTTAATCGTATAGTTTGGCGATGGATTTTTCATCAGTGGGAAAACTATGCAGTATACCGTTTTAATTTACCACTTAAAAAAAAAATGCTAACTGGCGAGTTAAAAAAAAAGCCTTTGTGTAGTTTTATTCGAAAAAATAATTTTGATTCTTTAATCAAAATGGAAAGCTTTCTTATGAAAAGCGAAGGGATCCACCCGTAGTTGTTTATGGTAGTTACATGACTTAGACTATTATAATATAAGTGAAATAATGGCGGTGGAATAATATTTGGTGACTAATCATCTGTGTCTGGCTAACAATAAAGTACCAACATAGCCGCCTGGAATATAAAAAGCAAAGGTATCCGCATGGAAGTGTTGATGATAGTCACATGACTTAGGCTTTTATTATTGAAGGGCTATTATAAGAGAATTGAATAGAAACCCGTTTACAGAGAGATCGCAACAGGTTTTTTCATTATAATTCAATATTCTCTAATCTTTTAAAAACCAATCACATTAGTGTGCTTTTAGATTCAGCAGTGTCTGAATGGGGGTTTGCGAGCTCAGCTTGCAGATGGCAGAGCCCCCTTTTTAATACATAAATATAATTGTTAAAAATGTCAAAGCAGTATGGCACGCGAAATTTTTTCAGAAACTCTTTCTTTCTAATCAATGACAATGCCCCTATTTTCCAAGTTACCATCTGAATGGGTTTTATACCTGGCATAAGGGCGGGTGATTGTCTTATTGCCGCTGCGACAATAAGTTTGACGAGCGCCTAGTTCGTCTTTTTATCGGCAACGCATACTTCTTAGTTACGTACTTTTCTATGCCAGTAATTTAACATTTATACCTTGTTGTTTGATAACTGCGCTTTCATACTCAAGTTGATCTTATAATTTAGATCCTTGATCGCGTGACGAGACTTATTCAGAATCTCTAATAACTATTGGAAAATCTTTAGAAATAAATATGAAAATTTTCTACGTAATTTTATATTTAAAACTGTTTATTTCTTTTGCAGAAGGTTTTATTATGATGTTGAAACTAATATCAGCGTTATGATGATTTTTTTAAGCCAGACAAACTGTAACCAAACAAACACGCATGCGCAAACGGTGGCCAGACATTTAGCATATAGAGTTAAGTGTCCGATTGTTTGGACGTGTAGCCGCTTCCAACAATTAAATGAATTTTAACATTAAACAGACCACAATAATATAATGTAACACAGAAACATTGTTTAAAAATAACACGCCATTTTTAAAAGATATACACAACAATAGATATTAATTATTTTTAACAATAAGAATAATTATGCATTGTTGTTTAAAACATAGCTTCTGTGACAATCTTTAATATTGTTGCTTATAAAGAAAACTAGTCTTATCTCGTATTGTTTTATGAGAGTGCTTTATAAATCTTGTTATTTTGCATAACATAATTACATTTTGTAAAGTTTTGATACTTATCTTATTATCGCTTTAGATATTTTATCTGATTGATTGTAGAAAATGGAAAGATTGAGAAAGAGTTGGAGAGGAAGTGTAAGCAGTTTACTAAAAATTCTCTTCAATTCCAATAATTTAAATTAAGGAACGTCATATCGTAAATTTTTGATTCAGATATTTGTCTATCTTACACTTTTAGATTTGTTCCCAATTAATTGCACAAATTATATTCAACATTTTTAATAGTATTTTTCTAAATATATCTAACCAAGCAACTTAAATTAATACAAAGCTGTATGGCACGCGAAATTTTTTCAGAAACTCTTTCTTTCTAATCGATGACAATGCCCCTATTTTCCAAGTTACCATCTGAATGGGTTTTATACCTGGTATAAGGGCGGGTGATTGCCTTATTGCCGCTGCTACAATAAGTCTGACGAGCGCCTAGTTGGTCTTTTTATCGGCAACGCATACTTCTTAGTTATGTACTTTTCTATGCCGGTAATTTAACATTTATACCTTGTTTGATAACTGCGCTTTCATACTCAAGTTGATCTTATAATTTAGATCCTTGATCGCGTGACGAGACTTATTCAGAATCTCTAATAACTATTGGAAAATCTTTAGAAATAAATATGAAAATTTTCTACGTAATTTTATATTAAAACTGTTTATTTCTTTTGCAGAAGGTTTTATTATGATGTTGAAACAAAAGAACAAATTAGAGAAAGAGAACAGTACGAAATTGAACGAGTCGTTAGGTATGTTTTATTTTTAACAAATATTTTTTTCTACATTCTTCATTATTTATCTTTCATTACTTTTAGCTTATCATAATATATAACTAGATTTCATGCTAATTGCAATGTATTATTCTTATGCTGTATTAAAACTTTAAAAGTATATCCAAAGATGTAGTTAAAGCTGTTATTAAGTGCATAGAAATTCCAAAGAAGCATAATGAAATACTTACACACACACAACTTAATCAACAACTTAATCATTCAAGAATGAACGAATTAAAATTTCAAATAACCACCTACATTAAATTCATATCAAATAAGTGGTTGCTTTTTCCTTTAAATATTCGAGTGGATGACTACATGTGCACTGGTTATATATGGAAAGATAATCGCCCACATTTCTTAACGAATTTTGTTCTCAACGAACTTCAGGATAGTCTTCGAAAAGCCTGTGTATTAAGTCAACGGTTTTGGAAAAAAAAGTAAGTATTTCAGAAATTTTACACATTCAATATAGCATAATATTTAACTATGAAAGCTTTCCCTTAAAAAAAAGTTTGTTATTGCTAAATTAATTATTATTATTATTTTTTTTTTTTTGCTTCTATCGGAAAGTAAATATATTTCAATATCCGAAACATTCCTACAGTTATGTGACTATACTAAATCTTTGCCCAAATACATTAATTCCTTAAAGGGCGGTGGGATAAAATATATACCACCTAATTTAAACAAGATTCTCCCCAGAAAATTTTTACTAAATTTTATATTTTTAACTTTGGTGGAAAATTGTTAAAAAAATTACTTTTGCTTAATTAAAAATAAAATTTTTCGATTATTCCAGTAGAATTTGATTATTTAGAGTAATTTTTGCTTGCCCCTCAAAGGGTTAAATTATATGTAAAAAATTTTGTTTCTCATATAGTTTAACATATAGGTTTAATAAAAGAAATTTAGAAGGTTCATTTACATTCACAATACTTATATTTACTTAGATGTAATATCTATAAAACGAAAAAAATAGAAAACCCCCCTTAAAAATTACACTGGTTTCGGTCATTTCCTGGTTCCCTTTGACATTTTGAATGAAAATGAAAATTACGGATTCCTTAATAGAAATAGGGGAAACTAGGGATACTTGACCCAATTGTTAGTTTTGGATTTTTAATTATTTTTTTACGTTTCTTATGGGTGTGTAAATGCAGTCTATATATACTTAATGAAGTATTACACAATATGTATTAATATTATTCTGAAGTATTAATTATAAAAGGTAGTAAAATACAGTACCGGACCTCAAATCCGGAATCCTAAAATCCGGACGACCCAAAATCCGGAATGGAAAAAAGAAAACTGAAATTCGCGATGATCTCGAATAAATATTTCATAAAAACGTCCATTGATCGCGCTACGTGCGCGCGTAACACACTGCCCAGCCAAACTAGACTCAGTAATTTTATTTTATTGCAATGTTTTTCATTCATTAGTTTTAATCCCATATTTTCTAACAGAATTATCGTAGTTGTGTGTGCACACATTTTAAATTTATTTTAAAAAGAAACCCCTTTCTTCATTTATAGAGAAAATGTAAAAAGAATAAATAAATAACCACAAGAAAGAATTATTTTTAAAAAGGTTTGTAGAATATATTTATAATATTTATATGTAAAAATATTTTACAACGCCCTCTCCCCACTTTTAATATGTTCAACAAATTTCATTTTTCGAAAAA